>PVKH010020436.1:0-14586 GCA_004027955.1 Chaetophractus vellerosus | reverse complement strand
GTCCATTTCAAGTTTTACTGACCACAGACACTGCTGTAAGAACTGCAGGAAAAAAGGCTAGACCCATTACACCCCTATCTCTACTCCCACACCTGGATCTGAAACCTCCCTCCTAGACTGTGACTACAGATAAGCAAAACCCTTTCACCTGATCTTCAGATCCTCTAAACTTTAACCCTTCCCAACCTGAGTTCCCCTTTACTTGTACTCTTACTCAGCCTTTTGTGTAGACAGTCCCTCACTTACACAACTGTAACGGAGACTGAGAGAACCAGCTCCCAAGTCATCCAGCTTGATTTCTGTGCTCTAAAAGGAGTCTATCCTTCTTGTAGAGGCCTCAGGGACCAAAGGGCACTAAGCATCTCCGACAAATATCTGTGCCCAGAATCTAAAGAAAAGAGGTGGGAGAGCAACTCATGTTGGGTATGGCAAGATGTTTAGGAGAACACACAGTTCAAAGGTTAGACTTATGCTAGCAGAAAAAGGGGGAGTCTGTATAAAAATAGGAGAAAGCTGCTGTACTTATATTCCAAACAATACTGCCCCGGATGTGTCTGTTACCCAAGCCCTGCGAGGTCTCACAGCCTTATCTGCAAAATTAGCCAAAAATTCCAGGATGGACAACAACCCATGGACCAGTTAGTTTGACTCTCTCTTTTCTGAGCCTTGGTCTAGAATTATAACTATTTTAGTCAGAATCCTTAGTATACTCATTATCTCACCCTGCCTAGTCCCTTGTTTTATTTCCCTAATCCAATGAACCATTCAAAAGATGTATGTAATCCCCATGGGAAAAAAATGGACAATTTAGACCCATGCATGTTATTGCTTAAACAAGCACCCATCAAATTCCAAACAACCCCAACAGAAAATTATCTAGATCTAGAAGAAATGACTGAATCCACATATAATGAGTGGTGTGAGAAGAGTCCAATAAACTCTAAAAAGAAGAGGGGGAATTAAGAGAAATAGAACAAAGGGTGGCCTCTTCTCAAACTGAATTCCCTGTTCCCACTTATCTAACCCTTCCATATTCTAGCTGGCCTCTTTTCAGAACTTTTCCCTGTTCCCATTTCTCTAATCCTCCCACATTCTTGTTCGAGTCACTTCCCCAAAAACCCACGTCAGTAAAAGGGATGAACTTGGACACTGAGAACTTACCCTTACACTTTTCGCCTTAGGATTGGTTAGTTTTCGTGCCTAAGATTGTAAGCCCACAACTCCCAGCCAATGGGAGATGGGTAAGGTTGGGGAGGGTGGGAAATGGGACATTGAGATGGGGGAACTCTATAATCTTTGTTTTTGCCCTGATCCTGTGTACTTGCCCACTTCCATTAGCCTGGGTGTGTGCTCTTTCCCATGAGAAAGAAAGAAATTACCACTGCTTCTAGCCCAACTCTCTGTCTTCAGAACTTTTATTTTAAGTAAGCGGTCGCTGTCCTACTTAGGTAGAATATAAAAATTGTTTTGTTTGCCCTTTTGCTTCTACTTATTTTTTCCAGGGAAGCTGCTAAATAATGTCAATGTCAAAAGAAAGAATATGTAAAATGTCTGAGAGTTGAGTTGCAGTGCTGAAAGTTCAGAACAGGAGGCTTATAGAGGAATTTGAAACCTTAAAAGACATTTGCTCTCTCAAACAGATTAGTAGAAATATTTAACTGTGAACTGATTACAACATGTACAATTGCTTCTGAAAACAATAAAATATATAGCTGGCAAGAATTATAGCCTTTTTCCTTTTTATCATTCATCTTATTTTCTAATTGCTAACATTCTTAAATGCTTCACTGTACTTTGTTGACTCTTAACTGTAACTTCAATTAAAAAAAAAAAAGACAAACTGTAAAATGTAAAAATGTTTGTAACAAATTCTTAGAATGCAATATTGGTCAGACTTGTTCCAATGCCACATATTTGTAGTTCTCAATATCTGTATCATGCATAGTGTCCTATACAATAAAAATTTTTGCAGGTCTTTAAGAGAAATCATTTTAGGAAAAGATGATCAAAGATAATGCATCCAGCAGTACAATGAAAGTAAATCCCCAAAAAAATCTCAGGAAAAAATTGAAAGTATATCTAATGACATGCCTATATGATAATATTAGCTTATGAATGAATTTATGACATTTGTAGATGTTTATATTAGTTGCTTTGTAAAGAAAATATTGCTTTGCTGTCTTAGAATGTCATAGTTGAAGAGAGGTTTTTTGTTTGTTTGTTTGTTTTGAGGTACCGGGGTCCATGGCTTGAACCCAGGAGCTCATATGTGGGAAGTCAGTGCTCAACCAATGAGCCACATTGGCTGCCCTGAGTTGGATATTTTGTTTGTTTTGCTTGTTATTTGTTTTTGTTTTTTTCAGGAGGCATGGGGAACCAAACCTGGGACCTCCCACATGGAAGGCAGGTGCTCAGCTTGAACCACATTCTCTCCCAGAGTTTTTAATAGAACCATACCAAAAAAAAGTATCCATGTGGTAATGGCCACACCCTTACTGTGTAATCTTAAATATTTGATTGTGGTGTACATGGGGAAGAAATAGAAAAGAGAGAGAAGAGCCACATACAGCATACGAACTGTGGATGAGGAACATTAGTCTAAAGGTTCCTCAGGCTAGGAATCCATACAAAAAATACTCTGCCAATTTTCACTCTAGTCCTATTAATTGGGAGGAATTATTTTCTCAAGGCCCCTGAATTTGTTAAGTTTCCTGATCTACCAAGTAGTAACCTTCCTTACCACTTGTACCAAGCCAGTTTTCCTGAGAAGTCTTTGAAGGCATTGGCTCTACAAGTACACCAATCTTTGTTCCTTATGTAGTACTAGAAAAACCCAGTTTATCTTAGATATTACAGCATTGTACTGTACCTTAAAATGTTGGGAAAATTCAATGTAACTCTTGCTCATGTTTCAGGAGGCAAGGAGAGCTACAGATTTAACATTAACCAGATTTAGCTCCACCAAGAATGTATAACTATGTACTTCCTCACTCAATTTCTGTACTTTCACATCAGTACCAACCCCCAATCCTTTACCGCAAGATTACACGACCCCAGATACATGCATGTTTTAGGATTAACTGAGAAAACAAAAATGAATTTTTCTGGACCCTTCTTAGAAATGTCACCTTAATGATTAACTTTTTTTTTGTTTCAACCATTAAAAAAGCTGTAAGAAAAAAAAAAAAAAACCTTATTGGGAGGCTGATTTGAGATTGTACATCTCTGGTCTCCCATCTGCAAATAATGCCTCTTTTCCCTCTTAGACTAGTTCAGTGTGTCTGTCTATTCTCCTGCGCCAACGAACCCAGCCAAGGACTGCCCCAGCCTCTCTTCATTTAAAACAGCTTGTCAAAACGGATTTGATGACCACCATTCTCAAATAAGATACTCCAGGTAAGGCTGGTTGCACATTGATTTATCTAATTATGTCTTGGAATAAAGGAGGACAGTTTCTTACTGAACCTATACAAATAACCATATTGCCATGAAAAGTAGAAGCTTAGTAAGAATTTCTCAGTTCTGGAGGGTCTGTGAGATTCAGACGTCAATTTAAATGTTTCATTTTAGTTTACAAAAGTATAATTTACAAAACTGTTGTGGGTTAGATAGCTGACAAAGAAAGAAAAATATCTTCTTCATATTTCCAGAAAAATGTAACATGAATGTAAAAACCTATAATATTCCAATCAGATAATCACCATAAATTTTCCATGATAGTTCATTCAGTCACTAATTGTCCTGCTGGATCTTGGGTTAGCAGTCTCATTAAGCCATCTGCTTCATGACTGAAAATGAGCTCTGGAAATCTTGATGAAGTCTACCAATATTGTCTGAAAGTTGTCTAAATTATGTCTGCTCAGAAGCCTATCAATACTTTGAAGTACTAATCTCTGAGACTGTTCTATTTTGAAGACACAAACTATGGCCTATAGATTTTAGCAAAGACTCCAGGCAAGCATTAGAGCAAAACAAAATACTATGTGTAGATGACAGATTTTAAATGGCTGCAATTAATTTATCACTGATAATGTTTAAAGGTGAAAGGTCTGATGAGGGTTCAAAATAAAAACAAAATAACTTACAAAAAATATTGGCTATTACTGTGGTATACAAAACAAAGATAACACTCTTCCAAAGCTAAGTTTAGATGAAATGTCCCTAAGGTTAAGTCTATTTTCAAAGAAGTCAGCTTTATACACGTAGATAAATATAATTTTTATAAAGGAAGAAAAAATCCTCAAGATATATGTTATAATAATCCTGAAAGTTAATTTTTTAGACCAAGAATAATGTAAAGTAAAAAGATTCAGTAAGTCCAGAGTAGGGCCTAGAAACTGATATTTTTTTTAAACTCCAAGTGTAAAATCTGATATGCTTTCCCAAATGAGAACCACTGGCTAGAAGATTCTAGATTTGAATTTAAAAAGTAAAATTGTGGCCAATCAACATTTTAAATAATAGCTGAAATTATGACTCGCAACATTATACTGTTATTGCCTAATATTATCAGGCAAAGCATAGCCAGGAAACTGATAAATATATGAAAATGCAACAGAACTCTTTCAAAAGAGTTTGGTTAGTGATTTTCCCATGGTTAAAATATATTATGAAAATAAATAAATAAATAAATAAAACATATCATGGACGGTGAGGGCATGGACAAATCTCTAGGAACTTCCTTAAAGCATGCAATTTCTGAAATATTGATATTAATAACATTTTACCTCTACACATTTAGACTAGTAACGACTGAGCATCTCTTCTGATTTCATAACTCTTTCCATGCAACTCTTATAATAGTAATACATCAAATAAACAGAATTATTTCTATAATTTATATAAGGTGAAATATATATATATTTACATATAAATATATTCTTCCCCCCTCCCCAGGAGATATCTCAATATAGTTTTAGGCTTTAAAAAAACATTGACAGGTTTTTTTTTTCTCAATATTTAGGGTCTGATTTGGGCAAGGAAAAATATTTTAAAAATTTAGAAGAGCAGATTTGGATTCTTGATTCAGATGGGTCATTGGTGACAAAAATAATACGTGTCCTTATTTAATCAAAATGATAAAATATATTTGTGATAGTTAGGCTAATGTGTCAACTTGGCCAGGTAATTGTACCCAGTTGTTTGGTCAAGTAAGCCCTGGGCTAAATATAATACAAGGACATTTATGGACTGTAATCATCAGTGAGTTGATTGCATAGATGGCTGATTACATCTACAATCAACCAAGGAGATTGTCATCTAAAATGAGTGACATTTTATCCCATCAGTTGAATGCCTTAAAAGGGGGAGTGATTTCAGCATTCAGAAAGAATTTCCAGCTGTACTTCAGATAGCCAACGTCTTCTGGGAACTCATCAAGGTCTTTCATAATAGCCCCTAGTTTGCAGCCCACCTGCAGAATTTAGACTTGTGCATCCCCACAGTCACATGAGAGGATTTTATAAAATCTCATACTATTTACAGATATCTCCCATTGGTTCTGTTTCCCTAGAGAACCTGACTAATACAATATTAAAAATAGACTGCAACACAATAAAAAATAATCTTAATTCTTTAATAAGTAAGAAAACTTTCTTATTGTGAACAAGTAATCCTTGATCCAAGGAAGCAAGACCATCAAAGTTGAGCAAAGTTTGTTATGATTTTTAACACATTTCATAGCTTTTTTTCAATCTCAGGTATAATAAAGCAAGGCAAATAAAATTTATGTTCCAGTTTTGTTCTCCATTATGCTTTGTAACCAATGTTTCAATGTGCTATCTTACTTAGAAATTATCTAGATAATGATTGTCTACTAATTAACTAAATTTACCATCAGTGCAAGGGTTTAAATTACCTAAAGACCTTGGAAACTATCTTCAAGCTGACATAATACAAAACATGACTACTCTTGAAATAAAGTTTGTCAGAATTATTCATTTAAGTGAATAAAAATTTATTTTTTCATAATCTTAAATATTATGTAAGAGTAGTGTTGAAGAGGGCCCCAGGAGTCCTTGGCTGCCTCATTTGCTCAGCTTGGCTGGATAGACAGACACACGGAACTAAGCAGGGAAGGAAGGAAAAGAACTTTTGTTTTGTTCTCTCTGCGGTGGGCAGAAGATCTAATCAATCTCAAATCTGTCTTCCCCACAGGGGTTTTTTCCACAGCTTCTATAAAGGTTTGAAACAAAGAGAATTAATCACAGGTATGATTCGAAATAAAGAAATTAATCATAGACTCAACATTCTTTGAAGGGGCTGGGGAGTTTTTCTAGATTTCTGCTCAGGTTAACATGCAGGATACATAGTGTGCCTGGTGCTTCAAAGCTTCATGGTCATAAGAATAGACATTTTCTTTACAAAGACAGAGAAATAAAAATATGGTTAATATTAAACTCAACAAGTCTTCCATGTTCTTCTTATAGAAACCTTCTGCCTATTCTAAGGTGATCACTAGGTTAAAAGTACATTGTGTATTGTTCAATCTGCAAATTTCCTCTGACTAGACCCCAGCTACAGTGTTAGCTTGTTTTGTCAGTAAACTTGTTTAAGTTCAGGAAAAACAAACTCAAGTAGAATAAAATATAAGCCTGTTTTATAAATAACACTGATGAATCAGAGAAGATACAGCTGTTATTATTAAACCAAAATTGTTAAACAAGTCTTGTTTATTACAGATACCTTAATTAATTGGAATCTGAAAACATTTCTGAGTTGCTTTTTCTATGAAAAGAAATGTTGAAGTCTAACACATTTAAAGAATTATAAGTTCAATTTCCTTATTTTCTTGGAATATCAAGAATATTTTACTTACATAAGTACTCACTCATTGCTATAATCCAATCAAAACAGAACTCCTTTAAAATATTTATATTCTAGTTTATTAATATCCTTCTAGACAAGAGAACATTTCACATGCATACATAGAGTGATAAAGGCTTTTCTAAATTACAGCTGCATAGATATAAATACATATGAACAGGTTATAGCTTCAGTTGTACAATTTTAGTCACATGTCAAGAGACACCAGAGATGGAGAAAGAAGAAGCTCACTAGTCGAGATATGAAACCACTGTTCTTTTTGATGGTGGGCACCAAATTCTTGATTTGAGCTCAAAATAGACATATAAATACACAAAAGACTAGTAAACCAGATTCACTGTAATATCTAATTTAAGAAAGGTGATATCTCTATAATTCATTAATCCATTTATAGATATCCCCCAGTGGTCAGCTCTAAGGCCACTTTCATTAGTATGCAACCAATATAGCAATACAGAGGTCTCCATTTGGTTTAATGCTGTGCTGTTACAGCCTTGAAATTATTGATAATTATTTAACAAGGGATTTCACATTTTTATTTTGCATCAGGACTCTCAAATAATGTACTCAGGCCCCACTATTTTTCTTTTTCAAAATGTCTTGGCAATGTTCAGACACTTATTCTAGTGTATAAACCTGAGAATCAATCTATTTATTTTCTTCCCCCATAGTCCCACAAACAAACTCTTTTGGTATTGTGACTCATTTTATTTTAATTTGAGAAGAATTGGTATTTTTTGTGATTTTAAGCCTTTCCATCCTGGAACATAATGTGTTTTGATAGCTATTCAAGTCTTGTTTTATGTGCTTCAAAAAATTTTATAACTTCCCTACAAATAGAGTTTGTACCTTTATTGTTAAAGAAGCTGTTACTCTTTATCCATATAATATATTTACAAATTTCCATCTGAATATCAAAATGCTTCCAGGAGCTTGGTATAAAAAAAGTTTGCAAAGCAGTAAGATTTAAGATTGTAGAGAGGGTAGAAAGTCCATAGGCTTTCAAATTCAAATTCAATGTTATAAAACAAAAGCAAACAAACAAAACTTTGGGTTGAAATAGTGTAATGCAGGAAGGTCACGCTGGGAAGGCTGACCAAATACTTTGATATTCCAAAGAAACCACATGGAGAGACCAGCAGCAGTCACACCATTTAATTACTCAGGTGCCCAGTCCCGATGATAGCCAGTCGGGTAGTTACTGTACTGTACAGTGGGAAAATAAAGATTATATAGGACTAGATAGCACAAAGAGGGGGTTTAACTAATGCATAGAGCAGCTCGAGGGTACATGTAGCCTAGGAAATGATTAACACTGCGGGGCAGCACGTATGCAATAGTGAGAGGCTGCACATTCACAACAGTGAGGGGTCACACTTACGCAGGTTAATAATTAATATGCCTAGGGTCCTGTGTGAGTTGTAGCAGAACCTTCCAGGATGGATTGCTGGCCAATTCCACCTCACCCTTTCAAGCAATCTTCACAAATAACTAGTGGGAGGGGGAAGCAGGCATTTCATGTCCCTACAAATAGGCTGGTCTTTGTAGGATGCTTTCAGCCCTCAGGCCAATAATTTGTTATCGCCCCCTAATATCCTGGTACAAATGGGCCCCAATTAAAAAACCAGTTGTCTTAAATCTTTTTCTTCACAAATGCCCAGAAAACTTGTTTATATCACTTTTTTTTTTCATTTTAAGGATGTAACTTCTGTCATATTATTATTGCCTTTTAAAATAAAATTGTTATATCATGTTTTTTATATATTGAATGGAATTAAAATGACATGAGAAAGCTGAGAGAGAGAAATTCTGACTAAATGAAACTGGTTCTCTAAAGTTCTGGCCACCATGCCCCAGATTGCAATGGGAGGACATTTTGCCCTGCACCTGTATATAAAATATACTGCAATTAAGAGAGCAGTTTTTACCTACTATGTGGAAGTTAGCATCTAAAAGATTAAAAGGTATTAGGCCAAAAGGAAATGTAAGGTTTAAAACAAGTATATTAATGATGTCTCCTAACTGCACTATTTGTTCAGTAGAGTCCACAGAATGCTACAGTTAAGTTAATCTAAATCTAGTACATGGTAGCAATGTGTACCATCAGAGATAACCAGGCATATCAAAGATAAACAGAGAAGGGGTCTACCAATGACAGTAAGGAGGAAGCTTACACCCAAATAATAAAGTGCATATGGTTGTGCATTATCCAGGAATCTTGACACAAAGCAAGAAAAATGTCTCCTGTGAATCTAAACAAATAGTAAAAAAAATATCAAACATCTGTTATTCTAACAGAAATAAACATGGAACTTTTAACTTCTGCCTTGAAATCATAAAAAGTATAATTTCATACTGTAGACAAAATGAATGAGTATCTTTCCAGTAATGTTGGATTAGGCAATGAGAATCAAACTTCCTAACAGAAGACACAGAAAGAAAATATTTTAAAAATCTGTTTAAAGGAACCAGAAAGCTTACAAAGAAATATCAATTACTGAGCCACAATCTAGGAAAATACACAATTTAAAAGACATGAATGTAGGATTTAGGGCCACTTTTTCTGTTGGAGGTGTTTGCAGACTCGGACTCCTGTGGGCAAGGTGCTAAAGTATGAATGCAAGATTCAGCTAAGGTGGCATCTATTGTATATCCTCCAAGCTTTCTGTGAAAAACTGTATCTCTATACCCTAGGAGTGAGTAACATTGCTGAGATAAATTAAATACAATCCAAATAAATGGAAGAATATACCAGGTTCATGGAATGGAAGATACAATTTTTAAGGAGTCGGTTCTTCCCAAATTTGTATATAGGATCAACTCAATCCAAATCAAAATCCCAGAAATTTTTTGTGGAAATTGCCAATTTATATCTAATATTTATGTAGAAACTCAAAAGACCAAGAATAACCAAGGCAATATTGAATAAGAACAAAAAATGGAGGAAATGAGGACTTAAGCTACTGAGTATTAAGGCTTATTATAAAGTAATGGTAATTAAGACAGTGTAGTATATATGTAATAATAGACAAAATAGACCAACAAAAAAGAAACAGATCCACATATATACATTCAACTGATTTATAAGAAAGGTAATACTCTGGTGCAGTGAGGGAATGGATGGTATTTTTTTTCAAATGGTGCTATGTCAATTGTGTCAGTGAGGGAAAAAAATGTATTTTGACTTCAAAGTTTCATCATGCAAAATAAGCAATTCCAGATGAATTGTAGTTCTATATGTGAAAGATAAAAATATAAAGTTTACTGAAGAAAACAGAAAATCTTCAATAATCTTGGGAAAGGCAAAGATTTTTTTTCAAATTTTAAACCAATCAACTTTATTAAAACATATTAATAAAGCATAAATCCATCCGAAGTGTACAATCAATGGTACTTGGCATAATCATATAGTTGTGCATTCAAGATTTTTAAAATAACATAAAAAGTGCTAACCAGAGAGGGAAAAAATGATAAACAGGGCTCCATTAAATGGGCATTTCTCTTCATCAAAAGACACTCTTATGGGAATAGAAATGGTAGTACACAGAGTAGAAGAAGATATTTGAAATACATATGGCCAACAACACGTATATATCTAGAATGTATAAAGTTCTTGTAGTAGTCAGCCAAAGGGGTGCTGATGCAAAGTACCAGAACTGTGTTGGCTTTTATAAAAGAGTATATATTTGGGATAGAAGCTTACAGTTACCAGGCCCTAAAGAGTCCAACTCAAGGTACCATAAGAGATACTTTCTCACCCAAAGCCTGTTGCCATGTGTTGATGCAAGATGGCAGGCAATGTCTACAAGGATACAGCCTTCCTCCTTCCTCTTAAGGTTCCACGGTCCCAGTTTTTTCCAATCTCAGCTGTAGGCTGGCACAAGGCTCGTCTCTCTTCCCAGGGCTCGTCTGTTTCCCGGCTCAGCTGCTCTGCTCTCTTCACAAGGCCAGTTGTAAACTATCAGGTGAATGTCTCGGGTCTCTCCCCAGGGCTCCATCATCAAAATTCAAGTCTCTGGGTTCTCCTTCTCTGCGTATTTTCTTCCCTGTCTTTGACGGAGCATCTATTGGTAGGTCAGCTGTAGGTGGGGACTCAAACTGAGTAGCCCTAATGACGTAGTCAAATAAAAGCCCTAATCTTGATTTGATAAAGTAAAAGTGAAACCTCTGAGTCTAATACAATCTAATATGCTAGGGGGAACAGACCAGTTTAAAAACACAATCCAATATCTATTTTTGGAATTCATAAACAGTACCAAACTGCCACAGTGTTCATAAAAATCAATAATGTAAAATCAAACAACCAATAGAAAAAATAGGCAAGAGAATTGAACAATTGAAGAAGCACTTTCACATGACCAATAAACATTTGAAGATGCCCAACTTTATTAGTCACTCAGGAAATGCAAATTTACAGTACTTTACCATTTATATGTCAAATACCGAAAAGACTAAACTTAAAAGATAGGTGAAACCAAGCATTAATGAGAATGTGGTGCAACTTGAACTTTCATATTCTGATTGTGGGAATATAAATTAGTGTAACCACTATGGAGAGGGTTGCAAGTTTTAGCAAATAAAAAAATGGCATTCCAACCCATACATCTATGGTCAAATGATATTTGACAAGAGTGCCAAGTGCATTATTTGGGAAAAGAATGTACTCTTCAGCAAATGATGCTGGGGAAATTGGATATCCATTTGGAAGAAAATGAAGTTGGAATCCTACCTTATACCATATTAAAAAATTAATTCTAGATGGATTATGGACCTAAACATAAGAGCCAAAATTGTAAATCTCCTAGAAGAAAACACAGGGAGAATGTTCATAACCTTGAATGTGGTCGTGATTGCATACAAAAACATGTGCAACAAAAGAAAAAAGAGCTAAAATAGACTGTCTAAATTTAAAAACTTCTATACAGGGGGCCGGCTGTAGCCCAGTGGATAAGGGCGCTGGTTCACCACATGGGAGGCCCCGGGTTCGGTTCCCAGGGACCTCTCCAAAGCGGGCAGACTGCCTTGAGAAGGATAAGCCGCCGTGGGTGGGGCAGAGCCGCCATGGGCAGGGCAAAAAAAAAAAAAAAAGCCGCCACGAGCAGGGCAAAGCCACCACGGCAGGGCAAGTCACCCACGAATGGAGCTGATCCACCCATGAATGGAAGCTGAGCTGCCTGTGACCGGAAGCAGACCCGCCCGTGACCGGAGCAGAGTTGCCTGCACGGTAACCTAACTCGGCACGTCCCTGCAACTGGGGGAGACAGAGCAGACACAGAAGAACGCAGAGAAATAAACACAGCAAGAGCAAGAGGAAAGGGGAGGATATGTAACCAAACAATAAAAATTTTAAAAAATTCAAAAAAAAAATAAAACTTCTATACATCAAATGACACTATCAAGAAAGTGAAAAGACAACATATAGAATGAGAAAAATAATTGTTGCCTATATATCTGATAAGGATTTAATATACAGAATATATAAAGAACTGCTACAACCCAACAACATAAAGATAAATAGTTCTAAAAAATAGGCATAGGACTTGAGTAGATGTTTCTCTGAAGAAGTTATGTAAATGACCAATAAGTACATGAAAAGATGTTCAGCATCATTAGTCATTAGGGTAATGCAAATCAAAATCACAATGAGATTCTACTTCACATCCACTAGGGTGACTATTAGTAAAAAAACAAACAAACAACAACAACAAAAAAACACAAAATAGTATGTGTTGACAAGGATGAGGAGGAACCAGGAAGACTTACATTGCTGGTGGCACTGTAGATGGTGTAGACACATGGAAATCAGTTTACTGACTCCTCAGAAAGTTGAAAATGGGAATACCATATGACCCAGCATTCCCACTTCTTGATATATACCCAAAAGAATTAAAATCAGATACTCAAACATATGTACATTAATGTTTATAGCAGCAATATTCACAATAGCCAAAAGATGTAAGCGATCCAAGTGTCCCTCAACAGAAGAATGAATACACAAAATGTGGTATGTACACACAATGGAATATTTTTCAGTCATAAAAAGGAATGAAGTTCTGATTCATTCATTCTTGGATGAATGCTGATGACATTATGTTGAGTGAAATAAGCCGGAGAAAAAAAGATAAATATTGCATGATCTCACTTATATGGGATACCTGGAAGAAGCAAACTTCATAGAGACTGATAGTAGTTTATAGTTTACAAGGGGTTGGAGGGTAAGTGGCATGGTAAGAGACAGTCATAGCTTAACTGGGTGAAGAGTTTCTATTTGAGATGATGAAAAAATAGGATATCAGTGATGGTAGCCCAATATTGTGAATGTAATTACACTACTGAATTGTACACTTGAACATGATTGAAATGGAAAATTTTGAGTTGTATATTTGTTAATATAATAAAAATGTTAAAAAAAAACAAAAAAACAAAAACAAAAACAGGATGCCTGATGATGGAAAAATGTCAGTAAAGGGAGTGGATGTGGCTAAAGCAGTTGAGCACCTGCTTCCCATATGGGAGGTCCTGGGTTCGGTCCCTGGTACCTCCTAAAAACAAACAAATAAACAAGCAAACACACAATAAAACCAACTCAAGGGAGCCAATGTGGCTCAGTGGTTGAGTGCCAGCTTTCCACATACGAGGTCCAGTGTTCAATCCTGGGCACTGGTACCTCAAAAAAAAATGGCAATAATTAACAAAGCTGAACATTGCATGGTTGATAATAAAGAAGTTCTCCCAATGTACCTAACAAAAATAGATTCACATGTTCATCAACATACTTGTACTACATGTAACATCCTCAAACTGGAAACCATTCACATGTCACAAACAATTTAATATATAAATACATTTTGGTATGTTCATGATCTGAAATGCTATACAGTAGTGAAAATTAATGAATTGTAAGCACATATAATAATATGCAAATTTCATAACACATTGTTGAGCTAATGAAGTATATATTGTATTATTCCATTAATATAAAATTCAAAAAAAAAAAGGTAATCTATGGCGTTTGAAGTTAAAATATGGTCAACTTTGGGAAAAGGTACAGGATATTTCATGAGAAGGGGTGAGAAAATAGCTTCTTGGGGTATTGTAATGTCATAACTCTTTATTCAAGTAAGAGATAGACAAGCACATTAATTTTATGAAAATTCACTGAGTTGTACAATTATGATTTGTGCACTTTTCTCTTTGTAGACTATAAGTCAAAACAGTTTATTAATTTAAAAAATAAATATATATGGAAGAAATTGAAGTACATGAAAACAATACAATTTATATGAGAGTGGATCGATATAAATGGAATAAAGTATTGTAATATTCTTGCATTGTTCAGAAAGAGAATAAAAGTACCTATTAACCAAACCTTCATATTTATAATAAATATGTTTTATTTGTATAGTTGATTGAGTTTGGTGGTTAGCATTTGTGGCAGTTTGATATTATTTATGAATTCCAAAAAGGGATATTTGATTATGTTTGTAAATTGGTCTGTTTCTCTGGGTGTGATACCCTTTGTGTTAAATTCAAAGATTTTATTTTATTTATTTTTTTTTTTTAAGATTTATTTATTTTATTACATATCTCCCCTTCCCCCCCGTTGCGGGGACGCGCCGAGACTTGGTCACTGCGCAGGCGCGGCTTTCCCCGCTTGTGGGCGGCTTCTGCTTCCATCACAGCCGGCTCCAGTTCGCGGGTGGCTGGCTGTGCTCGATTTGCAGGCGACCTGCCCTGCCCGTGGCGGCTTTTGCCTGTCCG
>PVKH010020435.1:0-14602 GCA_004027955.1 Chaetophractus vellerosus | reverse complement strand
CATCCATCTGCCTCATGGGTTCTAAGCCCAATCTCAGATGGAAGCAGAGTGGGCATCACCATGTCAAAATCTTCAAGATTGAGGAATGAACAAATGTAAGGCGGGAATGCAACTATGGATTTAAGTAGACTTATGATTATTCTAGCAATGGAAGAACTTGTAAAATTGGTATAAAGGCAGTAGCTAACAGATGTTCTGAGGGGAGGGAGAGGGAAGAATAGGTATAATATGGGGTACTTTGGGGACATTAGAATTGCCCTGCATGGCATTGCAATGACAGATACAGGCCATTATACATTTTGTCAAAACCTCTATTATGCAGTGCAAAATGTAAACTATAACGGAAATTTTAGTTATGGTTAGTAGCAGTGCTTCAATATGTGTTTATCAAGTGTAACAAATGTATCAAACTAATGAGGGATGTTCTTAATGTGTAAAGTGTGGGAGGGGAAGGAGTGGGGTATATGGGAATCCCCTATATTTTTGTTGTAACATTTATGTAATCTAAAACTTTAAAAATAAAAAAAAATCTCAAAAAATAAATTTGCTCTTTTTTGTGCTTATTTTGAAATTAGAATTGATGGAGCCTTTGGGTCATTATTCTGTAGATGTTTTGTTAACTTGTAGAAATATTGCCTAAATGTATACTGGAGACCAGATGAGGCATCTACACACCACAGACACACACAATACATGGTGAATGACTTGGTAACTCTGGCCAAGAGCTAAGAAATGTTTGAAATCACAGAATAAACTCAAATCACAAAATTCAATTTATTAAACTGAGAGGTACTCATGAAACTGTCTAAATACATTACTTCATATCTAAATACATTACTTCAAATTGACAAAAAAAATTTAGCGTGTTGTCGGTACCCTAAAATCTTTTGTGAACACCAAGTCAAAATAAGATTTTTATATAATTACTTAGAAATGAACTTTAAGTATAACAACACACAGTTTGAAAAGTTAGAAAAATGATTTGCATCTAATTATGCCTCTATTTTCTGGGCTTTTATACCCACAGCTATTAATACCTTTTAGTATATATTATGCAGAAATAAATTCCCAATGCCTTGTTTATTTGTATCACAGCAATATAAATTGCATGGTAGTTGGTTGTAACCTGGGGAATTATTGTGAAATACAAATTTGTAGCAAAAATTCCTATATGTGTAAATGATGATCTTCTTCTACTCTTACAGAAAGTCAACCATGGAATCAAGAATCAAGATATTTTCCTTTTATTCTTTACTCCTCTATTATTCATAGAGTAACTAATCACACCTTTTTTTGTGTAAAGTCTAAAAATGTTTCCTGTGAAGTGGATAATAAATGCTTTATTTTCTCTCTCCAGATAGTAGTGAGGATTAATGTGATTGAAAATGGGTATTATTGGGAATTTTGCATGCTAATATGAAAAAGAAACAAACAAACCAATTAGGAAACATGACATTGTTGGTCCTAAACTTTTACCAGCTACATTCTTGAAGATTTCCAGGAATTACCACCTTGTCTATTACATTTTATGTGTTTTCTGCACAAGATGGTTCTCCTTGGCTCCTTTGGAAGGCTCTTTCTCCTTATCGTCTGTCATTGCCTATAATAAAGACCATTCTTTCCTACAAATTCTATAATTCTCATATGAGCTCCTTTACCCCAGCAACCTGTCTACATGAATATAGTTTCATAATAGATAAAGAATTATCTTGGAAAAGATTCTACCCTATTAATTCTTATATTTGTCTTTTGGAAGTTAACTTGTGCTACCCAGAAAACTCTACAGAATACCTTTTAAAAAATATATTTTATAGTTTTAAAAAAGAAACTTAGATTACATAAATGTTACATAAAAAATATAGGGATTCCCATATGTCCTGCTCCCCATACCTCCCACATTTTCCCACATTAACAACATCCTTCATCAGTTTGGTACATTCATTGCAATTGACAAATGCATTTTGGGGTATTGCCACTGAGCACGGATTATAGTTTACATTGCAATTTATACTCTCTCCAGAATGTGTTCATCACAATATCTCAGTCTTGAATTTCCTTCCCAACACAAATCTGGCAAAATTTGCATAAAATATGCGATGGATCTTGTGGCTCGAAGGTTTCTTGATCACAGCCTCACTATTGCCTAGGAAATCCCAGTTGCATCACTTCTCACTGATGGAATCAGAGTGAACTGTTGATTCCTTATGCCATATTCTTTCATATACAAGAATTTGAGACACCTTTGCCTGGAATATACTTTTCCTTTATTCTGTCTTCCCAAGTCACTTGACATATACCACTCTTAAACCTCTTATCAAAATGTTATCATATGTGACTGTCATCACAACTAGATTAGATCCATGCTTTATTCAACTCAGTACATCAGTTGTTCTCTGAGCTCTTAATATAAACCTGGATGAATATTAAGTGCTTAGTAATGAGTACTTAGTTGGATGAATCCTCTACATATCAACTGGAATGAATAATTTCCTTAAAAATTAAATCATATCATGCCACGTATGTGCTTAAATCATTCTGGTGACTTCCCATTGCCCTCAAAAAGATTCTAAACTCATTGAGAGGACTGGAAAAATTTCTCTTTTACTCTCCCTGTCCCATGGCTACACCTCACAAAATAAGGTACAACCACACTGGTTATTCATTTTTGGTACAAGCCAAGGTCGTTTCCAACATAGGTCTTTGCAACTGTTATTTCCTCTGCCTACAATATTTTCACCTCACTTTTCTCATGATTGGTTCCTTTCCATCTTTAAGACTGTAAATTAAATGTCATTGCTTCAATAAAGCTCTCCTGGAGCTAGTCTAAAAACACCCAGTCTAAAGACGGTCTCTTCCATACTCTCAAACAGTACTTTGCTCTATTTTATTAAAAAGCATTTATCTCAAACTGTAATTACAATTTATTTGCTTATATTTTTGTATTCTATCTTCACTAGACTGTAAACTCCATGAGTTTTATTTATTGTTACAAACCTAGTACTCAGCACATAATAAGTGCTCAGTAATTATTTGTTGAAAGATTGATTAATAAAACATCTCCAAATCTTGGCTTTGATGTTCGGCTGTTGCACAGCCACTTGAGGGTAACAATAACTTCAATGGCTTGAAATCTTCTAAGTCATCTAAGTCATATCAAGCTCAGTTTGTCTGACTTACCAGTGTATGCTAAGCTGTTTAGATAAGTATGAGTAAATGATGTAGACAAGGGCTACCAAGAAATCTGAAGTCTTGTTTAGACCCGCTTATTACCCTAAGACAAAATCTGGGAGAGGCAGATTGGCATAATGAAAATAACATGAGTTGCTTTGATACAGTTGGGTTCAAATTCTGGCCTTCATCATTTCCTACCTTGGGCATGCAGACTGTTATCTTTGAGATTCAGGTTTCTCACTTATAAATAAGGATAATAACACCTACCTCACAGGGTTGTTATGAGAATTAAGCAGATGCAAATAGCTTAGAACAATTTCTAGCATTTGGAAGATAATAAAAATTATAACTGTTCCTATGATTATGAGATATTAAGCCAGAGACTGATTTTATGACTCATGTAATCTGATAAATATTGTATGTATCTTAGTCTTTGCAAGACATTTCTTTGATTTGGAACATCAAGCAACCTAAATTCTTAGTCATTTTCATTTTTCTTCTTTCCCTTCCTTTCTCCCCATTAACTTGTTCAAGGCATTCTTCATGTCTTCATTCCTTAGCGTATAGATGATGGGGTTTAGCAGTGGGGTGATGGTAAAAAATGCAGACACAATCTTATCCTCTGGGAGGCTAATGGATGGTCGGGAATAGATGAAGATGCAGTGCCCCAGAAAAAGTGTGACTACCGTGAGGTGGGCTGCACAGGTGGACAGGGCTTTCCGCCTACCCTCAGAGATTCGCTGTCTCAGGTTTACCAGGATGAATGCATAAGATACCATGAGGCCCACGAAACAGACCACAGAGATCAGCCCACTGTTGGAAACAATGAGGATCTCAAGGATGTAAGTATCAGTGCAGGCCAGTTTGACCACCTGAGGGGCATCACAGAAGAAGTTGTCAATCTCATCAGGACCACAGAAGGGTAGCTTGATGGTGAGGGCGGTCAGGGCTATTGAGTGGACGCCCCCCGCTGTCCAGTAGGCCACAGCCAGCAGCACACATACCTTCCAATTCATCACTGTCATGTACTGCAGAGGTTTGCAAATGGCCACGTACCGATCATAGGCCATGACAGTGAGGAGAAAGATCTCTGTGCAGGCAAAGAGGTGCAAGAAGAACATCTGGGTCACACAGTCATCAAAGGGGATGAGCTTCTCCTCTGACCAGGTGTCTGCCAACATCTTGGGTACAGTGACAGTAGAGTGGCAGACGTCGATAAAGGACAGGTTGCTGAGAAAGAAATACATGGGGGTATGAAGCCGGCGGTCATAGATAATAGTTATGACAATGAGGATGTTCCCAAACAGTGTCAGGACATAGAAAATGAGGAACATGGCAAACACAAACATCTGCACCTTCTGATTTACAGATAAACCGCTAAGCCGAAAATGAGTCACTACAGAAGTTTGATTGAGTAGGACAGCCTCCTCCATTCTCTTTGTTGGACACTCCTGTCAAGAATTAGAAAAAACCATAGCACTTAATATTTATATCAATCATATGGTCATTTAAATTTTTGAGTGTTTATGAATTTACTCTCCATCTAAAATTTATGGCCAAATATCTTAGGCTTCTTTTAAAAATGTCCACTTAGCATCTTGAATCAAATGGACACATATTATGTGGTAAACACACAATTTTGGAATAATAGAATAGGTTAATTCACTAAGAGATATAAAATGACCTTGAATAATTAAGTGAAGTGAAAGGGAGAGAGAGATAGCAATTTCTCTCTGTAATAAGAAATCAGTGCTTAGACTTAGGTTATAGATTTTTATGGGTAAAGAAATTAAGATATCCCTTCCCACACATAAGTAATTTGTTCTGGGCCACATTAATTTGGGCTTTATTGTCCTTTTCACTGTGCTTTTCACTAACCCAAATTATTTGCTCCTGTGCTGGCTCTCACATGATGCCCTGAAAGTACATTTTTAATGACACAGCTTTCAGGGGAAAGAAGGTTTTCACCAAGTTAATGGATAGCTGAAAATGTGCCTATGGTAATATTATTAAAATTTTTTTAAATTTTAAATTTTATATATTTTTATAACCAACTGAGCTAACCGGCCATGTCTTCTAAAATTTTATATATTTTTAATAGAGAAATGTGAGCCTACCAAACAGTCATACATAATGTGCAGAATTCCCATGTAACAGCCCGGCACCATCACCTTTCCCTGTTGTGGAATATTTGTTACAGATTATGAAAGATCATCATCAGACTATTAGAAATAATCATGATGCATAGCTCATATTAGTATATTTTTCCTTACAACCCCTGTTATTCACACCATGTATTAGTATTGTACATTTGTTATAGTTCATGAAAGAATACTCTCATATTTGTACTGCTAACCAAGTCCATCTTCCACCAACAGTTCACTGTGTTTTGAACAGTTCCTTAGGGGAGGCTGGATAAAACCTGGAAGGCTTGGAAATCTAGAGAGGGCTCAGGGAAGCTTACCTCTCCTTGATCCCTCAGCTGAAGGCAGATTTGTTCATTCTTAATCTGGAGGTCAAGGATTCTCTTATGACTAGATAACCCCAACTTTTCTTCTTCAAGGTCCAGTTTTGTTGTTTGAGTTATTAGTCCACAATGTTTAACTTTCTTTTAACTTAGGCTACCATTGTAATGGGTGTAGGGTTTCTGTTTGGGGTGACTGGTAAGTCCTGGTTAAGGGTACTAGTGAGGGTTGTGCAAAATTGTGTATATAATACACTGAATTGTACGCTTGGGAGTGGTTGACATGGGAAACTGTATGTTATGTATTTCTTTCCACAATTAAAAGACGAGAGAGAGAAAAAAGAGACAATGAAAATTAAATGTGATGCATGATCCTGGATTAGATCTAATAATGGAGGAAAAGGCACAAAAGTACATTATTGGTGCACATGAAAAAGTTGGAATATAAACTCAGAGCTTTGTATTCACATTTCATTTTATGAACTTGATGACTGTTTTTGAGATGCTTACATGAATGAATATCCTTGTTCTTAGGATATGTACATGAAATTATTATGTGTTTAAGCAGCATGTGATATATAACCTTTTCTCAAATGTTTAGAAAATAGGTAAATAGATAGATGGATATATAGATTCATGGATAAATAGATAAATAATATGGGAATTGTGACAAAATATTAAAAGTTCATGGATGTGGGTTCTGGGTTGTGGGTCTACTGCAATTCTCTCTATGGGTTCTATATTATTTTTCAACTGTTCATAAGTTGAAATTATTTCAAAATACAAAGTTAAAAAAATTAGACTGCCATTGACCCAAGCATCATCA
This sequence comes from Chaetophractus vellerosus, assembly GCA_004027955.1. NCBI lineage: Eukaryota > Metazoa > Chordata > Mammalia > Cingulata > Chlamyphoridae > Chaetophractus > Chaetophractus vellerosus. Next base: position 8,141 of record PVKH010020435.1, on the reverse strand, counting down.
TTTTTTATCTTGCCACAGGATCTCAGTCCTTAAAAGTTCAGAGAGTATATCTAATCTCTATATTTTTCATTTTATTAATAGAGAAAATGAGGTCGACAGGTAATGCAAATGATGCAGGTAACACTGATTTAGAAATATAGCCGAGTCTAGAGACCACATCTACTGATTCCTAGCCCAGACTTTCTCCACTCTACTACGCCTCTGATATGATTTTTTTGTGTTGGTAGGTTACATAGAATGTATCTCAGTGATCTCCCTCTTTGTCTCCTAGAGATCCTGTCTACTTTGGGTAGGCATCTGCAGTAACTTCTTTTCTCTAGCTTGCCTCCTTCATACAATTGACTACGCTCAGGCTGGTCAACCCAAGGAGTTCGTCTTTGGTCCTTTGGTCTCATCATTTTACCCTACCTCTTTGCCATCATTGATCACACTAATACTTTATATCACCCATTCAGATCAGGTGCTTTGCCAGACTAATTAATCAACTCCACGCTGCTTATGAAAAAGTTCTAAAGAATGCTTCTCTCTTCTGCTCTGAGCTCCTCCTTTCTTCTTAAATATTTCCACATCATTTGCTGGTTTGCAGACAATGGAACTTTTTGACGTCATTATCAAAGGAAAGATGCCAATGGACTTATCAGATCAGAGAATTAGCAAAGGGAGATCCATGGCAAAGAAGATATATTGGTAGCAGGAGAAATGTCCTAGTTAATATTTAAATTAAAAAACTCATGGTGTCTACGCTTGGATTAATATTTATAACAACCTCTTAATATAAACATGCATTATTTTAAAATTTAGAAATTTTTCTTAGGGTGTTCATTTAAAGCTGTTACTCAGAAAAAATAATTTTAAATCTGTAATAATTTATATCTGCCAGGGGTTTATCTTAAATTCCGTATGGAAGATTCATTTGCACAGAGAAGAAAAGGTGTGTAGATTGAGAACTAGGTCTGAAATGGAAGTTTATGCTCCGTCATCAAAAGGCATAAATTTTAGACTAAACCTTTTGTCATAAAAGGATATTTTGATGTACTGCTATTTTTTGTAGTTCTGTGGAGCTGCAGAAATAAAGCTTTGGCAAATGGAGATGTGCCCAACTGCATTAAATATCCGGTGTTAGTTTATGCCGAAATTATGGTGCATGAAAGGAAAACCAAGTGCCTATTTCATACATTTCAGAAAAATGGAGGAAACAAGAATAAAACAAAACTAAAGTGTGTATAAAACTCACCCTGGGTTGTTTCTGATGCTCTCAGCACCTCAGAGGCTGCTGAATTATCAGGCTTATAGTTTAAACATGAAGAATATTATCTGCCAATAGAAATAACAGTTCACTTGAAGTTTGGCAAGTCAAATACGTCATTTACCTTGATTTTTCCATAAGGTAGATGAGATCCTTGCAGTTCCCTCGAGTGTTTACCACAGTTTTTGCTAATAAGTTAAAGTTGATATCTTTGGTGATGTTTTCTTCTGAGAGGTGCCACTTCAAAATTCCTGCCCAAACCAAAGCTTTTTTCCTACCTAATTGTCTTATTTTCCAACAAGTACAAAGTTTGTGACCCTCCATAAAATTTTCTAGACTTGAACTCCCTTCAACTGAAGATGCAGTATAGCAGTGGTATAATTTTTTTTGCACTATTTCAAATTGAAGTGATGAGTAGAAGGCATTAAAAGTCACTATTAACCACTTACTCAGGTAGAGCTAGTTTATCAGGATGCTTCTAACACAAATATGGTTTTAATTGTCTAGAAACCCAAGGTGACTAAAGCATCCTATTTCCTTTGCAGCACACTCTAGGTGCAAGTTTTAAGTTGTTGTTTCAGATGGATTATTCTACCTTCAAGCACTAAGGGGAATCTGTAGAGAAAGAAAGCAGCTGCAATGTTGGTATTTTTCCACATGAATTATATAGGCTTTAAATACTTGGGATCTTCTGAGCAATTACATCAGCTTGCCTTCATTACTCATTATAAAAATTTAATTCTGTGGGGAATGAAGTTATAGATCTTGCAGTTGTCATTAAGGGAATTTAATGAAAAGTTAGGACTTAGATATCTAAATGTTTAATATGTGTTTATATATGATTAAATGCACTACTATTTAGTGATTGCCTACTATGTGCTAAGTATTAGGTTAGATTATATACTCCAATTTAGACATGTTCTTAACCTTAATCCACATACCTGTGGATGTGAACCCATTATAAATAGGATCTCTTGAAGATGTGTGAAAGAAGTTGGGTCTTAATCTGGATTATTAGAGCCTTTGTAAAGATAAAGGCACAGGAAGGAGTCAGAAGTCAGCAGGAACCCAGAAGAGAAAATGAGGACATCACCATGGGATGGGACCTGAGATACAAGGCAAGGAACCCCAAGCAATCCTGGCAAGTCATCCCCAGAACGCTAAGAACCCTGGGAGGAAGCAAGCCTTTTAGTCTCTGAAAGCTGATACCATAAATTACTGTTGTTTAAGCCAACCTATTGTTTGGTATTTATTATAGCAAATTAAGACAGGGGCTTTTATATTTTCATTTTTTCTTAAGCCATATGTGGCAGTTTGATATTATTTATGAATTCCAAAAAGAGATATAGATTGTAAACTGTTCGTTCCTCTGGGCCTGATAAGCATCCCCCCTTTTTAAAGGCTGAAAATACAGCATATAATGGGGAAAAAATTAAATCAATACATACAGAACCAGAAATAAAACAGATTGTAGAATTTACAAACAATAACATTAAAAACATTGTAATAATTATCTTCCCACCTGGACATTTTTTTTTCAGTTAACTTTTTTAAATAATAATTTTTATTTTTTATTTTAAAAAGATACTTAGATTACATGCAGAACTGTGTGGGAGAGACTACAACGTGAACTATGATCCATGCTTAATGGCAAAGCCCCAGGATGCATTTATCAATTGCAATGAATGTGCCACTTTAATGAAAGACGTTTATGAGGGAGGTGTGGGGAGTGAGGTATATGGGAATTCCTATATTTTTTGTGTGACATTTATATGATAACCTTTTGATTGTACTAGATTCAGCTGAGAAGTCTGATTAAACTGTGTTATGATTAGGGCTTGGATTCAACCATATCATTAGAGTGTGACTCAGTGTTGAGTCCAAGACCCTTTCATGGGCTGATAAATCAGACTCTCATGGGGAAGTAGATATTGAGAAAAGAAAAACACAGAGGAATAGAGAAAGTTCATTAGACATGGCAGAGGCCCGGGAGAGAGATGAGACATTTGCCTGATAGTTTACAGCTGACCTTGTGAAGAGACCAGAGCAGCTGAGCCTGGAAAGAAACGAGACCCAGGGAGAGAGGCAAGCCCTCCAGCTTACAGCTGAGATTGGAAGAAGCTGGGCCCACAGAGCCTAAAGAGGAAGAAGAAGGCTGAACCCTCACAGATATTGCCCGCCAAATAAATATGCTTTATAAAAGCCAGCAGATTTCTGGTATTTTGCATCAGCACCGCTTTGACTGACTAATTCACCACATTAAAACACAGAGATGAACGAAGGGTAATGGAGTTGAGATTCTAGTCACTCTCTGTCAGAGATTTTGTTTTTGTAATTTAATAAATCCTTTATTATAGGGGACACCAGGAACCCAACAAAAGCCCTTCCATGTGGGTGGGGGGTGCCCAATCATTGAGCCACATCCGTTCCCTGCTTGTTGTGTCTCCATGTTGTGTCATCACACCACCACAGCCTGCCATGCAAGCCCATCGAATCAGCTCACTGTCTTACTCGTTTTCTTTAGAAGGCACCAGGAACCAAACCTGGGACCTCCCATGTGGGTGGGAGGTGCCCAACTGCTTGAGCCACATCAGCTCCCCTGTCAGAGAGATTAAATGCTTTGAATCTAGAGCCAGATTGTCTGGGTACAAACTCCAACTTCCTAGATTTGTAAATTGAGGCAAATTGCTTAACCTCTCGGAGCTTCGGTTTGCTCCTCCATAAAACATGAATAACAATGTAAAACTTTTTAGAACTCTTTATATCTTTGCAAAGCTTATGGTACATAGCAATTGTGTTACCTATAATGATAACATATAACTATGCAATTCAATAAAAAAAACAGAAACAAAAAACAAAAAGCAATCGAAGCTACTGGCCACTGTTTTAGGCATCAATTATTGGGTGTTCTGGATAACCGAAAATTTAGTACCTCTTATCTCAGTTCACCTTCTGTTTCCTCTGTTTAGATATAGGAGCTTTGCAGTTTAAATTGGTGAAAGAAGAATCCAAAGGAAAGGGAATGAGCTCTGATGCAGATTATTCTTTGGGTTTGAAATTCAAGATTTAATAGTGTTGTGGGATTGTTAGACTATCTGAAATAAAGGATATGGAGCTAGAATTAAGCCTTATGCCCATGGATCAGTGTGTAGAAGAGGAGATTGTAATAGAGAGATAATGCCAGAAACTATCTTAAATGCTTGCTAACAAAGATTTGTGATCTGGGCTCCTTCTCTTCACTTTTCTTCTGGATTTACTATCATTGATTAGAGGCCAAACTTGGCTGTATCTAAGAACCTAGAGCTTCTAGAACTTAGAGATATTTCTGTTTGACCAATGTGAGACTTGTTTTGTCATCATGGTGGTCTTGGAAATCAGGTTACAGATTAGCTGGTCATACTAATGCTCTGTGTCACTTTATCATAAGCATGATATACAAAGGATAGCAAACACCACTGTCATGCCCATCCACTGCACAACTACACCCTTCCACCTTTTTATAGATTTTGCCCATATGGGCATTGGCTCACAAACGTCTTCTCCCTTTCTGTCTCCTGTAAACCTATCTTCCAGGCTCTAGCTCTGTGAGTTTTCTCATTTTGCTTAATTCATATCAGTGAGGTCATACAGTATTTGTCCTTCAATGCCTGGCTTTCTTCACTCACGCTGAGGACTTCAAGATTCATCCACCTTATCCTGTGTGTTAATACTGCATTCCTTCTTATAGCTAAGTAATAGTCCATTGTGTGATATACCACAATTTGTTTATCCATTCATCTGTTGATGGACATTTGTGTTGTTTCCAACTTTTGGCAAGAGTGAATATTGCTGCTATGAACATTGGTGTGCATATATCTGTTGATGTCCCATATGGAAGTTCTATAGTCAGCTTCCTGAGGAACGGCCAAAGTGTTTTTATTTTTAAAGATGTTTTAGATTACATAAATATGACATAAAAAATATAAGGGATTCCCATATTCCTCACTCCCTCTCCCTACCATACTTTCCCATTAACAAAATCCTTCATTAGTGTGGTACGTTTATTAGTATTGATGAATACATATTGAAGCATTTCTACTAACCATGGGTGACAATTTACATTATGGTTTACATTCTGTCCCACACAATTTTGTAGGTTATAACAAAATATATAATGGCCAGTATATGTCATTGCAATGTCATGCAGGACAATTCCAGTGTCTCAAAAATGCTCCCATAGTACACCTATTCTTCCCTCTTCTTCCCCTCAGAATCCCTGGTTGCCACTACCTTTATATCAATGATAAAAGGTCTTCCATTGCTAGAATAATAATGTCTATAATAGAGTAATAAAAGGTATACTTTGGTGCACTGTTCATTCCTCAATCTTTAGGATTAGGGAATGGTGATTCCCAATCAATTTCTTTTTTTTTTTTTAAAGATTTATTTTATTTTATTACATATCCCCCCTCCCCCCTGTTACGGCTATGCGCCGAGGCCGGTCACTGCTTAGGCGCGGCTTTCCCCACTTGTGGGCGGCTTCATGGCCGGTTCTGCTTCAGTTCGCGGTTGGCTGGCTGCGCTCCATTCGCGGGCGACCTGCCCTGCCCGTGGTGGCTTTGCCCTATCCGTGGCAGCTTTTTGCCCTGCCCACGGCAGCTTTTTGCCCTGCCCACGGTGGCTCTGGCCTGCCTATGGCGGCTTGCCCTTCTCAAGGCGGTCTGCCTGCTAGGAGAGGTCCCCGGGAACCGAACCCCGGGCCTCCCATGTGGTATACTGGTGCCCTATCCACTGGGCTATATGGCCGGCCCCCCAATCTATTACTAATTGAGAGGGGGCTTAGGTCTCATGGGGCAGATGGATGGAACTACCTTGCTTGCAGTTGCAGACACTCTCTGTTTCTTGGGATGGGTGTTGTCCACCATCATGTCCTTGTTAGTTGTCCTGGGTAAGTCCAATGAACTGGAGAGTAGATGTTGCAACTCTCTGAGATTCAGGGCTCAATTGGCACATGAATGGACCAAAGATTTAAGTCTCTTGGACATATATTTAAGAAGTATAGTGCTAATTATAGGTTCAAATAAAAGGAGCGGAAGACCATGTGTAGGGAAGTTTCTACTAACCATGAGTCTAACAATGTTACACTGGGGAGCATAAATTCCAAAGTAAGTCCCACTGAAAGGCTCCCGAATTCCTGAGCTTGTCTGCCCTGTTTATGGTGTCTGGATGTCTCTAGAGCCCTCAGTAGCCAGACTGTTTAAGGCACTGTTTACTGTGGCAGTCAATGAAATCCTGCTGAGATGTGCCTAAGCGTAACCTCTGGAATGATCTCCCGACTCACTTTGAAATCTCTTAGCCTTAAACACTAATTTTTGTATAATATTTCCTCCTTTGGTCAAGGTCTTTTTCCAGATGCATTGCTAGTTGGTGCTTGGTAATAATCCCATGGAGCCAGGGAGACTCATCCCTGGGGGTCATGTCCCATGCCGGGGGAAAAGTATGCTGAGTTTGGCTTACAGAGAGGTCACATATGAACAACAAGGAGGCTTTCAGGAGGTAACTCTTAGGCAATATATAATACAAGGCTAAGTTTCAATTTCACAAGAAAAGGTTCATAAGTACATTCATTAATATCAAGGGCCTGGTGTAATGGTCTGTCTTCCTTCACTAGGCACTGCCCATGTACTCTAGGGATTCTTGCCGCTTTTAGAGAATGTAGCAGGACTTCCCAGGATGGGAATTCACTATTCTTTCAGTTACTGTGTGGGTCTCAACCTACTGAGACAATGCCCCATGAACACTTGAACATATACATATGTTTTATAGGCATGCCCCAGTTGCTCTTCTCCCCCTACATCTACACATCAAAATAAAGTGAACAAAATAACCAAATAAAATTAATAAGAAAATGAAATAATAATAGTTTCAAAAATAACAAATTAAATACCAAAAAATTGAAATGATATAAAAAATTTTCAGCTTTAGTGTACAGAAAAGTCAAAAAGAAAATATAGGGGATTCCTATATATGCAATATCCTCCCCCTTTTCCCATTTCCCCAATTAATACATTTTATATGTGGATGGTACATTTATTACAATTGTTTTACATATATGAAGCATTGCTACAAACCATGGTCTATGGTTTACATTATGGTTTACATTTTGGACCATACACTTCTATGGGTTTTGATGAAATTTAAAATGGCCTGTATCCATTATTGCAAGTTCATACAGAAGAATTCTAATGCCCTAAAAGTGCCCTATGTTCCATCTCTTCTATTCTTCCCTCCTCTTCCCCATTGAACCTATGGTAACCACCAAGTTTCAATTTTTGAAGAATAAGATTCATAGTTACTTGCATTAATATCGAGGACTTGACATATTGGTCTGTTTTCTTTTATTAGGTACTGCCTATGTTCTCAAGGGATTCTTGTCCCTCTAATTGAGAACATAGCAGGACTCCCCAGGTTGGGAGTTTCATATTTTCTTTTTTATTGTGTGGATCTCCACCCACTGAGATAACATACTATTATAAGATGAACACTTACATATTCTGTAGAAGCAATCCCCAGGTGTGCCCTATCCCATATATCACCCCACACCTGATGCCCTACACCAGTAACCCTCCACTGCCATATTTGCCAAAAGATCATTCCTAACATTGTAGTTTTAACCACAGACCTGCAAATATCCTGAGTTCACCTTCTCCTTCCCCCAACTCTCCCCGCATTTTCATGGATAGTCCAACACAACCTCCCACCCTACTCTCTCTCACTGATCAGCACCGCCTAACCCAATCACATCACGGCACCACTCTCATGACCATTTACTGCCCAGCCACATCCTTCCACCTTGTCATAGGTTTGCCCTTATTGAACATAGGTTCACAACCCTCTACTCCCTTTCCATCTTCTG
>PVKH010020434.1:0-14590 GCA_004027955.1 Chaetophractus vellerosus | reverse complement strand
GGATACAGAGAGTTTGAACAGTTTTGTCCATGAAATTTCCAGATCAAGCAGATGGTGCTACTCACCACACCTTTCCATGCAGGTATTTTCAGTCTTGGCTTTCCTGTGTTCCTTTGTTGAATCTCCAGAGTGGAGATTCAAAGTGGCTTTGTTGAATGAATTCACTGAAGAAAAGCACCCTGACCTCCCCTCCCTTTTCCCTTGAAACAGTTGACAGGGAGGAACATGTCTGTACCCCTCTCAGTTGCAGTGACCCAGGTGTTTTACCCCAGCTTAATCTTTTGGGGGTCGGGGAGGGGAGCCCGTCCTGGCACTACACAGGCTTGATAACTCACATTTCTCATTTCGTCTCTCTGTCCCTTACCCTCCTGGGTGTTTTGTAGCACTGTCCTGTTCTGCTGACCCCCAAAGCAGGTCCCTTGGACAGCTTTTGGCTCTGTCTCTGTTTTTGTGAGAGCATTCAGCTCTACCTGTTAGTTTGTTGCCATTTTCCCTTCTTTTTTTTTTTAATTAGAGAAGTTGTAAGTTTGCAGAAAGATCATGCAGAAAATACAGAGTTCCCATATACCAACCCCCATGTTTAACATTTTACATTTATGTGGTACCTTTGTTATAGTTGGTGAGAGAATATATTTTAATTGTACTGTTAACTATAGTCTATCATTAACTTTAGGGTTCACTGTTTATGTGGTACAGTCCTCTGAGTTTTTTTTTAACTTTTGTTCTAGCAACATATATACTACCTAAAATTCCCCCTTTTAACCTCATTCAGTTATATAATTCAGTGTTGTTAATTATATTCACAAAGTTGTGTTATCATCATGACGATATATTACCAAAATTTTTCCATCAACCCAAACAAAAACTCTGTACCGATTAAGAATTAACTCCCCATTTCCTAACCCCACTTCAGCCCCTGGTAAACTATATTCTAGTTTCTGACTCTATGAATTTGTTTTTACTAATTATTTCATATCAATGATATCATGCAATATTTTTCCTTTTGTGCCTGGCTTATTTCACTCAACATGGTGTCTTCAGGGTTCATCCATGTTGTTGCATGTATTAAAATGCTTTTCCTTTTCATGGATGAATAATATTCCATTTTCCGTACATACCACATTTTGTTTATCCATTCATCTATTGATGGACACTTTTGTTGCCTCCATCTTTTGACATTTATGAATGCTACTGTGAACATTGATGTGCAAATATATGTTCAAGTCCCTGCTTTCAATTCTTTGGGGTTTATAACCAGAAGTGTGATTGCCAGGTCATATGGTAATTCTATACTTAACTTTCTGATGAACCACCAAATTGTTCCCACCAATAAGGTACAAGTGTTCCTATTTCTCTACAACCTCTACAACTCTTGTTATTTTGTTTTTTAATACTTGCAATTCTAGAGGGTATGAAATGGTATCTCGTTGTTTTGACTTGCATTTCCCTAATGGCTAATGATGTTTAGCCTCTTTTCATGTGCTTTTTTGGCCATTTGTATAAACTCTTAGAGAAATGTCTATTCAGGTCTTTCACCCATTTTCTAATTGGGTTGTCTTTTGTTGTTGAGTTGTAAAATTTTAAAAATAAATTCTGACCATGAAACTCCTATCAAATCATTGTTTCCAAATATTTCCTACCATTCTATTGGTTGTCTTTTTTAACTTTAATGAGAGGTCATTGGCGCAAAAAAAAGATTTTAATTTTCATGAAATCTTGTTTATCTATTTTTCCTTTTATTGCTCATGCTTTAGGTGTAAAATCTAAGAAACCATTGCCTAACATGAGGTCCTAAATATGCTTCCCTACATTTTATTCTAGGAATTTTATAGTCCTGGCTCTTATATTTAGTCCTTTAATCCATTTTGAGGTAATTTTTATATATGGTAAGGGGCAGGGGCCCATCTTCATTCTTTTGCATATGGATATTCAGTTTTCCCAGCACCATGTATTGAACAGACTATTCTTTCCACAGTGAGTGGACTTGGTAGCCTTAGTCAAAAGCCAAATGACCAGAGATGTGAGGATGTATTTTTCAACTTTCCGTTTTATTCCATTTGTCTATAAGTCTGCCCTGTACCAGTACCATACTGTTTTGACCACTGTAGCTTTGTAGTTAATTTTAAAATTGGGAAGTATGAGTCCTGTACCTTAATTCTTCTTTTTCAAGATGGTGCTGTCTATTTGATACTCCTTCCTCTTACATATAAATTTGATGATTGGTTTTCCCATTTCTGCAAAAAAGGCTTTTGGAATTTTTGATTAGGATTGCATTGAATCTATAAATTGATTTGGGTAGAATTGTCATTTTCACAATATTTAGTCTTCCAATTCATGAGCATGGAATGTCCTTCCATTTATTAGAGGTCCTTTTTTTTAATTTCTTTCAGCAATGTTTTATAGTTTTTACTAAGTACCAGAGATCCAAATATCTCAGGTATTAGGAACAAGGGTTGGGTAAAGTGGTAGGGGTATTCTCTACTACCCCAGAGGAATTCTTCCAACTTTAGATACTTAATTTCTTTCTACTTTGACAATCTACTTGTATATCCTGTCTCTGCACCTTCCTCCCTTTACCTCTGATTTTTCTCTCACAGAGTTTTTATTTTTGCACTCATCTCCCTGTTCATTCTGCTTTTATATTTTCTCTATAATACCAATAGGAGTTAAGGCTTTAAGCAGTAGCTTTGCAAAGTGACCGTTTCCAGCAGCTATTCCAGCTAACTAATCAGATGTTTACGTTTTGATATGATCTTTCTTAATACTAATTTATAGTTTATGTTATCTTATCAAGACTTTTTTGTTTGAAGAAGTTGTGATGACTGCTATTTCTCTCAGTTTTTACATGGTGGTTAGTGAGTTACAGTCATATCTTGGCTTCGTGCATATATTCTCTCAGACTTGATTTTCTACACCTATTGTATTATTTTCTGTCAATTGGCCAGGATTGAGTTAATTATGTATTCTCTTTCATTGTATCCCAAATCAATGAAGAGGGCATTTTGTCAGTGAAGAGAGCACTTAACCCACATTTTATTAACATAAATTTGTCATTCCAGTTTCAGGGTGAAGTCTCATTGTGCTAGGCAGGAAGGAGAAGGAGGGGAAATATTTCAATATCTGGTGAATTAAGAATGACATAGGGGCCGGCTCAATAGCCCAGTGGATAGGGCGTCGGCATACCACATGGGAGGCCCCGGGTTCGTTTCCCGGGGACTTCTCCTAGCAGGCAGACTGCCTTGAGAATGGCAAGCCGCCATGGGCGGGCCGGAGCTGCCGTGGGCAGGGCAAGAAGCTGCCACGGACATGGCAAGAGCCGCCACGGGCAGGGCAGGTTGCCCGCGGATGGAGCGCAGCCAGCCACCCGCGAACTGAAAAGCCGGCCGTGAACTTATGCAGAGACCACCCACAAGTGGGAAAAGCCGCGCCTGCGCAGTGTCCAATCTCGGCATGTCGCTGCAGCGGGGGGAAGGGGAGATGTAATAAAATAAATAAATCTTTAAAAAAAAAAAAAATGACATAAAAGTCGATAAAGACGGGGCTGCTGTTTTTATCTTTTGCCACATAACATATTTAAATAAATTTGCCTATAATTTATCTTCAGATGTTACATTTTAACTCTTGGATTATATTCTGGCTTTTTTTTTTAAGCAGAATATTTTATTTATTTATTTATTTATTTTTGTTACATATCCCTCCCCTTTCTGCTTGCTCTTGCTGTGTGTTCATTCATTTTTTGTGTTCTTCTATGTCTGCTTTGTCTCCCCCTGCTGCGGCGACGCGCCGAGTCAGCTCACTGCGCAGGCGGCTCGCTCCACTTGTGGGCGGGTCTGCTTCCGTTCCCAGGTGGCTTTTGCTCCATTTGCAGGCAGCTTTCCTCCGTTCACAGGTGGCTCGCCCTGCCCGTGGCGGCTTTGCCCTGCCCGTGGCGGCTTTGCCTTGCCTGTGGAGGCTTTTTGCTCTGCCCACGGCGGCTCTGCCCCACTCACGGCGGCTTTGCCTTCTCAGGCGGTCTGCCCGCTCGGAGAGGTCCCCGGGAACCGAACCCGGGGCCTCCCATGTGGTGTACTGGTGCCTATCCACTGGGCTACAGCTGGCCCCTATTCTGGCTTTTTTGAGAGTAAAATTCATATTCTGTGCCCACACTAGTATATTCATCTATTATAAACATTATTTCCTATGGTAATTGATAGAATAAGTAGTTTTTTTTATATACATCATAGTTGGCCTTGGACTACCTCAAATCATTCATGTCTTTTGGAGCTTGCTGACAAAAATTAGTAATTTAAAACTGATCTGGTCTGACATGGGTTGACTTTGAAAACCTATTAGCTTATTTAGAACACTGTTTATACCATTGTATTGTTATTGTTGGTTTTTAAGATGCTGAGTCATCAGCAAGCTCTTCTAACTAATGTAATTTCTTAGCTTTTACTGGGGACCAGCTTCTCTTGTATAAGCCATCTCCAGCTCCTTATTGTTAAAGGTTAGTAATGAGGATAATGAAATAATCAGTTGTTTGTACAGTCATGATTGGCAAGAGTTATTTGAACAAGAATCCGGTCAAAAGTAATGCTTAAATTAGGAAAATATTAAGAAATACTGAAACAAGTCATCATTTTTGACATTTAAGAAATAATATTCCCGTACTTAATCATGATGACTTGTTTTTAAAAGTATTTGAATAGAATAATCTCATTGAATAGTAAGTCTTATACCTACAACATACATAATTAAGTAAGGGTTCAGAAATGATCTGAAAGAAGAAAGACCTGAGGAAGAAATTACCACATTGAGAGGTAAGGAACAGAACCTCTTTCTTGGATAGAAATATCTGTCTCCTAGACACCTGAACCTAGGTCATTAGGTGACCTTTCTAATTTAGTATCTTTATCTTGAGCACTTTGCAAGTTTGGAGGAGCTGTGGCAGAAGGTACCCCAGGTTAGGTTGCCATGTTCTTTACCCATACCAAAGTGTAAAAAATGTGGGGAGATATATATGGGCAGAAAACTACCTGCTGATGATTTTGTTAATTACATTCTGACTCAATTAATCTTATGAAAAACAAAACAAGAAAAGACAAAAACCTAATTTTAATCCCTTTATGTTTAATATAGTTAGAAATTTATGTGTAAATTACACAGTAATTATTCTTACCAGAATAGTATCATCACTTCTACCCTCCTTTTGTTTTTTTAAGAATAGTTTTATTGAGATTAAATTCACCCTATAAAAGCATACAATTCAATAGTTTTGAGTATATTTACAAAGCTGTGTGATTATAAACATTAACTAATTTTACAACATTTTTATTAATCCCCCAAATGAGCAGTCATTCCCCATTTCCACTCCCCAAACCTCTAAAAACTACCAGTATTCTTTCTGTCTGTATGAATTTGCCTATTCTGAATATCTTATATAAATGAAATTAGATAATATGTGGTCTTTTGTGTCTAGCATCTTTCATTTAGCATAATGTTTTCTGGTTTATCCATACTATAGCATATATTAGTACATCATTCCTTTTCACAACTTAATAATAGTAGTCCATTATAGAAATATACCACATTCTGCTTATCCATTTATCAGCTAATGGACATTTGAGTTGTTTTGTATTTTTTTGCTATTACTCATAATGCCGATATGAGAATATGCATGTACAAGGTTTTGTGTGGATGTATGTTTTCAGTTCTCTTGGGTATACATCTAGGGAATGGAATTCCTGGTTTATATGGTTATTTCTATGTTTAACTTTTTGAGGAACTGTTAAATTGTTTTCTATAATGGCTGCACCATTTTTAATTCCCATCAGCAATGTATGAGGGTTCCAGTTTCTCCACATCATCACCAATAGTTGTTATTGTTGTTGTTGTTTATTATATCTCCTATGGATGCATAGTGGTATTATATCTCCTATGGATGCATAGTGGTATCTCATTGTGGTCTTAATTGCATTTTCTTAATGACTGATGATGTTGGGTGACTCTTCATGAACCTGTTGACCATTTGTATATCTTCTTTGGGGAAATGTCTGTTCAAATCCTTTGCCCATTTTTAAAATTGGGTGAATATTTTTTTTATTTGTTAAGTTGTAAGAGGCCTTTTTTATTCTGCATACCAGTTCTTTATCAGATATATAATATGCAAATATTTTCTCCCATTCTGTGGGTTGTCTTTTTAATTTCTTAATAGTACCCTTTGAAGCACAAAGTTTTATTTTGAATCCCAGTTTATCTATTTTTTTCTTTGATTGCTTGTGCTTTTGGTGTCATATCAAAGAAATTATTGCCTAATCCAAGGTCACAAAGATTATAAACGCTGATGTTTTCTTCTTTAAGTTTTAGCATTTTAGCTCTTACATATAGTTCTATGGTGCGCTTTGAGTTAGTTTTTATATATGGTGTGAGATAGATAATGAATTTCATTCTTTTGCATGTGTTTGCATTTGTTTTTATTTATTCAGGTTTTCTGCAAATGGAATGACTATTGCTGCTCTCTTTGTGAATTAATGTTTCTTTTGGGGATATATGTATTGTGTTCATCTTTATACTCACTTTTCTCTTGCTGAATATGGCTGCATTTCTTTCTCTATTTATTGGAATCTGAAAAGCAGCACTGAGGGATTCAGTATAATTCCGTTTTTTAGATTTTTTTTCCCTTAATTTGCAATCTCACCTCTTCAGCTACAGTATAGAGAATGCCAAGAACTTCTAAGCCTCTATCAGAAATATCTATCAGAACAGCAGGAGAAGCTCACCTTGTCTCTCTCAGAACTTGGTGCTGCTAGGATGCAGGAGGAACAGGTAAGCATATTTATTCTTACTTTTCTTGTCTTTAATGGATCAGCAAGATATCAGGAGAGTCATTTGCCTTTTCCTTTAATTGATTCATAGTATATGATATTGTCTTAAAACATGCAAATAGAGTATATGATTGAGTTGGTGTCTTTTTACCTCCCTCTCTTCTTTTCCTCTCCTGTTCCTGGGGCACAGAGATTAGGAATGATTACTTGAAGCAGGCTGTGGGTTGTATGAAAGCACAGCAGGAATGGTACAGAAAACTCACTGCACTGTTGCTTAAGGAAGATCAGGTGGGCTGTTTTGTTACTCAGTGTCCTTAAGGAAAACATTAATAAGCCTTTCCTAACACATGCATACATTTTTTAGAATAATAAAAATGAAGTGATGACTTATAAAAGCTTTAATTGGATAAAGTTGGAATATTTTGCATGATTATATGTGTATATATGTATGTGTTAATTATATAAATATATATGTGTTTCTGTATAAACATTGATATTCATCTCATCAAATGTGATTTATTATATAATTAAATGAATGCTCAGAATCCTCCCAATTGTGATGTGAAACAAGCTTTAAAGTAATACTTCTTGCTCTTTAGCAACCAATATGTGATGTCTTTTTCATATCCATATGAATTTAAATCTTCAAATGGATGAAAATAAGCTTCATATATTAAAACAGTAAGGGAAGAGCGTTGCAACAGGGTCAAAGTCATACATATTAAGTGTTAAAGCATAGATAATGGACTCAGGTATTATCCTTCCCTTTGAATGGTGTCAGATCGTAAAGGTCAGACTTTAGAGGTTTTTAGCAGCCTTTCTAAAGAACGCCATTGCTGTTCAACTTGGAGACAACTGTATCAGACAGGTTAAGAGTTTGGACAGGGGAACTCCTGTTTTGAGCCTAAAGCTTATACATATGAAAGTTAAAATATATTAATAATAATAATAATAGTTAAAACTTTGCTTTAATGTGGTATAGCCCAGACCTTTAGCATATCATGGTTTCTGAAGTGACAAAATTTTTAAGAGATGGTCAAAGTATGGATGATTCATCTCTATTCTAATTTGAAGTATTTTCTTTGTTCTGTTTTCCAAAGTCCCGGCTTATAAAATGAGGGCTAGGTAAAGTGACAGCTAATCTTGATTATTTATATGAATTTTCCCTGCCGCTTTGAAAATAGTTCACACATTTTTTAAGGTAGTCCTTGCAATTGCTCTCCTGGACAGGCTAGTTGTATGTGATATTTGTTTCCGGCCTTTGTTTTTGCATTTCCTCTTCCTCCCTTTCTATAACATAGGTGTGTGCAGAAGGCACACAACTGAAGGACAACCCACTTTGCAAGGAAAAGTAGTCTTACATTCTGAAGATACAAACTGAACATCAAGAAATAGTGACTCATATGGGGAAAATCTATGATTAATTAGAAGGGTGTAGTTGTGCAGTGGATGGGCGTAACAGTGGTGCAGTGATGATGTTCAGTTTGGCGGTGCTAATCTGTGGAGTGGTAGTGGGGGGGGTTTGGATTGGACTATCCATGGAACTGGCAAGAGGGTGGGGGGAAGGAGCAAGTGAACTCTGGGGATTTGCAGGTCTGTGGTTAAAACTACAACATTGGGAATGTTCTTTTGGCAAATATGGCAGAAGAGGATTACTGGTGTAGGGTGTTGGATGTGGGGGGTGTGCATACAGAACAGGGTGCACCTGGAGCAGGATTCTCTGGAATATGTAAGTGTTCATCTTGTCATAGTGTATTTTATCAGTGGGTGGAGACCCACACAATAAACAAGAAAATATTAAACTCCCATCCTGGGGAGTCATGCTATGCTCTCAAACAGAGGGGCAAGAGTTTCTTGAGAACATAGGCAATGCCTAATAAAAGAAAACAGACCAATATGTCAAGCTCTCAATATTATTGCAAGTAACTATGAATCTTATTCTTCAAAAAGTGAAACTTAGTTGTTACCATAGGTCCCAAGGGGAGGGGGAAGGAAGAATAAAATAGATGGAACACAGGGCATTTTTAGAGCGTTGGAATTGTTCTGCATGATCTCGCAATAATGGCTACAGGCCATTTTAAATTTGATCAAAATTTATAAAAGTGTATGGCCCAAAATGTAAATCATAATGTAAACCATTGACCATAGTTAGTAGCAGTGCTTCAATATTTGTACATCGATTGTAACAAATGTACCATCTGCATATAAAATGTTATTAACACGGGAGAGGGTAAAGGGGGAAGGGTGTTGGGTATATGGGAATCCCCTATATTCTCTACATGACTTCTCTGTAACCTAAAGCTTCTTTGAAGATAAAATGAGAAAGCTAATACACTGGGGGAATTAATGGAAGAAAAATTTCACTGTACATAAAAGACTACAGATCTTACAGTGATGAAAGACACAATGTCTTAAAAAGGTTTTTTATTTAAATCTTTAAAAAATTTTGTATTTTATATGTTATTTTTTAAACTATCATTATTATTTCATTTTCTTATTAATTTTATTTGGTTATTTTCTTGGCTTTATCTTTGGAGAAGTTTTGGATCACAGAAGGGTCACAACTGTGGCAGGGGAGGAACATTGGTGTGAGGTGTTGGTGATGGGGGATGCATGGGAGGGGGTTCATCTGGGGCATACCTCTGAGGCATGTGAAAATGTTCAGGTGTTCATGGGGCATTGTCACAGTGGGTGGAGTTCCACACAATAACCAAAAAAATTTAAAATTCCCATCCTGAGGAGTTCTGCTACATTCTCTAATGGGATAGCAAGAATCATCCAACTACAGGGACAGTGCCTAGTGAAGGACAGACCATTATGCCGGATCCTTGATATTGATGATTGTACTTATGAACCTTTTCTTTTAACATTGAAACTTTGCCTAGTATTATATGTTGCTTAAGAGTTACCTCCTGAGGGCCTCCTTCTTGCTCAAATGTGGCCTCTCTCTAAGCCAAACTCAGCGTATAAATGCACTACCTTCCCCCTGGCATGGGACATGATTCCCAGGGATTAGCCTCCCTGGTATATTATTACCAAGTACCAACCAGCAGTGCACCTGGAAAAAGACCTTGACCATTAGGGGGAAATGGTAAATAAAAATGAGTTCTTATGGCTAAGAGATTTCAAAGTGAGTCAGGAGGTCATTCCAGAGGTTATGCTTATGCATGTTCCAGCAGGATCTCATTGACTGCCACAGTAAATATTTCCTCAAATAGTGGGACTCCTGAGGGCTCTAGAGACATTCAGACACTATAGGCAGGACAGACAGCTCAGGAGTTTGGCACCCTGCCAGTGGGCCTTACCTTGGAATTTATGCTCCCCAGTATGACAGAGTTGGACTCATTTCTGGTTTCTCTACACGTGGCTCTTATGCCCCTTCTATTTGAATGTATAGTTAGTATTATACCTGATAGTTATATGTCCAAGAGACTTAAATCTTTGGTCCATCCATGTGCCAGTTGGGCCCTGAATCTCAGCAGAGTTGCAACACCTACTTTGCAGTTCATTGGACTCACCCAGGACAACTAACAAGGTGATGATAATGGATAACACCCATCCCAAGGAATAGAGAGTCTACAACTGCAAGTTCCATCCATCTGCCCCGTGGGATCTAAGCCCCCTTTCAATTAGAGGCAAAGTGGGCATCACCATCCCCAAATCCTCAAGACTAGGGAATGAACAATGGCCTAAAGTAGACTTACTATTATTATTCTACTATCCTACTATAGAATTATTGTTATTCTGGCAATGGAAGAACTTTTATCATTGATTTGGAGGCAGTGGCCACCAGAGGTTCTGAGGGGAGGGAGAGGGGAAATAGGTGGAATATGGGGGCATTTTTGGGACATTGGAATTGTCGTGCATGATGTTGTAATGATGGATACAGGCCATTATATGTTTTGTCATAACTTACAAAATTGCGTGGGACAGAGTATAAACTATAATGTAAGCTATAATCCACAGTTAGTGGCAATGCTTCAATATGTCTTCATCAATTGTAACAAATGTACCCCACTAATGAAGGATTTTGTTAATGTGGCAAAGAGTGGGAGGAGGGGGGATATGGGAATCCCCTATATTTTTTATGTAACATTTACGTAATCTAAAGTTTCTTTAAAATAAAAAAATAAAAAAGAAATAGCCACTGGAGGGCTCTAAAGTCATCTATCCCACTTATGAAATTGAGAGAAAAAAATTTCTCAGATGTTAGTGTTTATGTTCAAGCTAGTGATTTCTTAGAAGTTTCCCTAGAGACCAATCATAGTTAACACTACATCTCTTAACCTTAACCTTGAGAGGCAAAACTAAAAATATCACAAGTACTACAGTGAAAATGGTGGCCAAAAACATGGAGGGAAAGATTCCTCAAAAAGAAGACTACTTTGAATTTTTATTTTGACTTACTTATGAGAAAATTTTAAAACCATGTTTCCAGAAAGTACCTGGTCAAGTTTTAGATTATGTCTCATATATATTGGAAATGAAACTGAGCATTGAAGACTATTTGTAGGCCCTGCTATTTAAACCTAGAGAGAAAAAATAGTTATTTTTGAATACCAAGTGGAGACAGTCACCTTGTTTCCTATGCTATCTGGTCTGTTCTTTCTGGGAGACTTTTTTAAGCTTAGTGAAGGGAAGTACCTTTTCTTTTCCTCATGGGAATTGGGTAAGTTTAGCTGGCAATCTAATTCTTGGCAGATGGGCATCTTTGTGAAGTCTCTGAACCTGAATGGTAAAACTGACCCAATTCTTGCCCCTTATTACTCTTTACCCTTGGTGAAGTTACGTGTTCTCTTTATGTTCTTATAAATAGACTGTGCCCTTCTCTGTCAAAGCATTTTTCTTATTTTGTAATCATTATTTATTCATCCATTCCTCTCACCAAACTTTATTGAAAACAGGAATCATGTTGCATTGGTCTTTGTATACCTAGAGCCTAGGCTTATATTGCTTGGATTAATATTATTTATTTATTTTTATTTAGCTAATATTTATATGGTACATATGTGTACCAGCCATTGTTCTAAGTGCTGAACACAAGTTGAATCATTTAATTTTCACAGTAACCCAATGTGGTAAGATAGGTTATTATCCCCATTTATAGAGGAGGAATCCGAGATACACAGAGAATGAATGACTTGTTCAAGATCATACAGCTAGCATGTGGCCAAGCCAAGATAAGAAACCAGGTAGTCTTGCCCTGTAGTGTGTTGAAGAAAGGAAAAATTGAGATGGCTCTGAAGTGTTGACATTTTAGGTTAGATGTCCTTGTTTCTAAAATGTGACCAACTCTCCTTGGCTCTTAATCCGACATATAAGTTTTTGAACATCAGAGGATAAATATGCTCGAGAACTTGTATGTCTTTGCTTTACCTGTAAATAGCTACAATGTCAGATAAAACATAAAATTTCATTTTTTCTCAAAATAAGATTTAAAAAAAAAAAAGACTCACTTCCAGAATTTGTATGGAGATGATAGTAGTTCATTTGTCATGAAGCATTCGACTTTGAAAGACTTATTCTGTTTCTTCTTCATGTTGGTTGCCATCTGGTTCAAACTGCATCTTACAGGGTTTGCTATAGTTTTATTAAATCCACAGTTCTCCAGAAGAATGCCCTAGTTTATAATTTTCTTTTTGACTTCTACGATTTCCTTGAAAGAAATTGTTCCATTTACAAGGTGAATTTTTCCCTTATTCCCTCCTGCCTCCTTTCTTGCTTTGCCTCAAAGACAAATACATTCTACATTCATTGTGTAATTCATTCAGTATTACATTTTCTTCACTATGAATTCCAGAGAAGCTTTTTACTTGTTCCATTTAGATTGGGGTATTTCATTGGTGTGTGTCTGTTACTCTGTTTTTCTAGTCATAAGAAACAGTTCTTACCCACAGTATAACCTTGCTCTTGGACATGGGAGGATCTAGTAACTAGAGTTTTGACCACTGTACTTTTTTAGAATATAGCTTTTCTTGTCACAATCTAGTGTTATTCTTTCTTTTAAACCTGAACTTAAGCAAAGTGACCTCAAACCATGATGCTTATGACTTCTATTTTTGTATTTTATACATTGTACCATTTTAGAAATGTTGTCTTATTTCTTCAGTACTCTATTAGGAGAAATCCCAGGCAACATTTTGAGTGGCTTTTCCTCTCCAGTTTGTTGGTATGCAAGCCTACCGTATCATTTTTATAAACTCTGCATTATTTTGACAAGTAGATATAAAGTAGTAGCTTTAGAATCTTGGAATTCCTCTTCTTTGTGTAAAATGGGTAAAGTCATCCTCACTATTTAGCCATGGACAATGGATATTGATCCATCTCTGCTCTCCTGGCCTGAAAAAAGTCCTGGTACAAAAACTTTGTTTCATGTTTCTTAATGTGGATCTGAGTCATGGACTGGTCAGCAACCTGAAATATACTAAAGATGACTCATTGCTCAGTGTGTGTTCAACGTCTCTTGGTTTCTATCACTGTTGTCTAGAGTGTTCTAGATATCTACACATCCCTGGCTTAATGTGAGAACTTGTATACACAAAGAGAGGAAATAAGAGAGGGCCTGAGAGAAAATAAAAGCTGGGGCAATGTGTAAACTGTCTGAACTTTGAATATATTTTCCAACTGACACAGATTTATCAGCAGATAGTAAAAGATTTACTGGTTCAAGGAATTTAAGCACCACTTTTGACCAAGCATTGGTAGAATAATAAACTTACAAGAGTGCCTTGTATGAAGCCAGTCTTAAAAAAAATTTTTTAATTAACGTAAAAAATAAAAAGATTTTTAAAAGAAAACTGAGCAGAAACATCAGTGGCCACACACCATGAGGGAGACAAACTCTAAAGAAATAGTCCAGACAAGTCACTAAATAAACAAACAAAAAGCAACATCAACAACAACCCTGAGAGGGGGGATCAGAATCCAAAATTGCAAAAATATATTATTTTAAATAACCAGTTAACAACAAAAATAAACTTAAAAATGTGGCCCTGAGGGAGCCAGACAAATTGTGAAAGTTATTATAAATATATGCAGAAGACTAAAGGAAATAATTTTTAAAAATTACAGAAAAGTATGATAATCACTCATGAAATAGATAATCTCAATAAAGAGACAAATTAATAAAAAGAAGATGCATATGGAAATTCTTGATTTGAAAAATATAAATGAAATGAAAAAATCCTTTAGAGAGGCTCAATAGCAGATCAGAGATGGCGGATATGAAATGATAGAAGTGTTAGTGAAATTGAAGATAAATCAGTAGACATTATCCAGTCTGAAGAACGGAAGAAGAGTTATCAGAATCTCTGAGACCTATGAGATATCACAAAGCCTATCCAACAATCTTGTCATGGGAATCCTAGAAGGAGAGGGGAGAAGAAAAAGGACAGGAAAAAAATTGAATATGCAGATCCAAGAAGCTCAACAAGCTCCAAGTAGGATAACTGCAAAGAGATTCCCATCTAAATACAGCATAGTCAAACTGTTTATAAAGAGAAAAAAGTCTTGACAGTAGCAGCAAACAGAAAATTGACTCATCATCTACAGAGGAAAAAGAATACAATTAACAGCTGTATTGTCAAATACAAGGGAGGCCAGAGGCAGTGTGGTGGCATATTCAAAGCACTGAAGGGAAAAAAAAACAACTAGCCATCAAGCTAAACTGTCTTTTAAAAATAAAAGTGAGGGGGTGGATGTGGCTCAAATGGTTGGGTGTCAGTCTCCCATATGGAGGGACCTGGGTTCGATCCCCAGGACCTCCTGGTAAAAAAAAAAGAAAAAAA
>PVKH010020433.1:0-14586 GCA_004027955.1 Chaetophractus vellerosus | reverse complement strand
GCAGAAAGGGGGGGATATATATAATAAATAAAAATAAATCTTAAAAAAAAAATCCATAGACCCCTGGTTAAGAAGCCCTGTTCTATGTGGAACCCTTTAAAACTCACTTGAGGTTCTCAGCTTCCCTTCCTGCTGTTCTGCTCTCCATGATCACAGGGAGTTGGCCTGTGTCATAAACAATATTCTGCTCTTATGGTTGGCTCTCTTCTTCCAGAGCTTGGGGCTGGATTCACAGCTTTATGGGTTTTATGTGCCGTTCTTCTTCCTGTAGTTTGATTCAGAGTGTCTGCCTAGCAGGCCCTGGAGACTCCCTCTGTCATTTACATTTAGTTCAAAGTCCATTCCATCCCTGACTGAAGCCCAGCTCTGGCCAGTGCTGGTCTTGGCCTGTGCAGACGTCTTGTGTAGGGTGCCTGGCAGTTCCCTGGCAGTTAATGGATGGAGAACTTATGAGGAGTGAGTAGGAATTGCTTTCATGTGGAGTCCCAAGGCCTATGAGGAAATGAGGTATTGTGTTTCCATCTGCCTTCTAAGAGCCTGGCAATTTGTTCAGAGGTGCCTGTCACCAGGGTAGATAAGACCTGTAGTCTACATACTTTTTTCTTTTCTTTTTTTCAGCCCCACAAAAACAGTTCCTGCTGTCCAGAAATTTCCTAAACAATATATTGTTCTCAGTCAGGATAAGAGTCATCATTTGGCCTGCCATCTAGCTATATTATTAATATGCCTGTAGTGATGTGATTGATGAATATGTTTAGGACTTTTACATGAATTTGGCATTGCTGAATATGAGAAAATCGGATGTTCCTTTTTTTGCACTTTACTTGCCTCCTGCAGTTATTCAGATGGTTTGCTGAGGAACTGTGTGTTGTAGTTTATAAATTATTTTATTGTTGGAAGGATTTACTTTATTTAAATTCCCAGAAATTAAGATCTTATTAAAGTTCCCTAGGCCTCTATTTCTGTATATAGTGCTGTTTCCATGATTAATAGGCCTAGACTAGAAAGGTCCCTCTGAGATGAAGTGTTCTTGGAGATATTTTGGGGTCGCTCTTCTAATTTACAGACAAGGAGATATAGGCACTGGGAGGTGAGGTGACTTGTGATTCTCAGATTTTCTTCCTTTCCACTCTGATAATTCTTTACAGACTATTGGAAAGGAAGCAATGAATATAAAATATAACTGTGGAGGGCCATTCCAGTAAACCAGATAGATTTTTAAAGAAAAATTTATATGCTCCTTTTTGTATGGTAAGTATGGTAAGTAAAATAGAAACTAGTGCAGAAAGTCTTTGGATTTTTTGGTAACCATTTCTTACCTAGTATGCAGATGTTGTTAATCTGTTAAGGCATTCTTCATTTGCTATAGCTTCTGTGATAATCCATGAGGTACAGTGGTCAAAGGCAAATGATGTGATCCGGAGAAGGATATGAACTGTGACCTGTCTATCCTCTGAGGACAATTTGTGGTAGGATGGTGGACCTTAGCTATATATATTTATATTTTATCCTGAGCAGCAGCATTCGACTGGGGAGCAGATTAGCTAAAAGCATTTGACTTTCTTCTCATTTGTTATTGCTGCTCCTCATTATATCCATGGTGCTTGGCTCACTGACATCTACATGAAGGCTCTCTGCTACTTCTGATTTTGTACTAAATAAAGAAAATAAAATTATTTTGATAACAAGAGAGAAAAATTACATATCTTGGGCGAGAAAGAAAGGAGGAATTATTTATCTCTTGATTTTTACAAATTAATTTTTCTACAGCTTTACTGAGATATATTTCATATACCATAAAATTTACCCATAGAAAGTGTAGTGTTCAGTGACTTTTAGTATATTTCCAGAGTTGTGCAACCATCGCCAGAATCTAATTTTAAAACATTTTCAACACCCCAAAAAGAAACCCCATACCGATTAAGAGTTAGTCATTTGCCATCACTTCTCCTGCACCCCGACCCCCTCAGAAAACCAGTCTCTATGAATTTGCCAATTCTGGACATTTCACTTAAATGGAGTCGGAGTCTTTTGTGATTGGCTTCTTTCCCTTAGCCTAATGTTTCCAAGGTTCATCTATACTGTAGCATGTATCGGTATATCATTCTTTTTTATTGCTGATGAATGTGCCATTGTATGGATATGCTACATTTTATCTATCCATTCATCGGTTGATGGACATTTAAGTTATTTTGGCTATTTTGGATAATGCTGTAACGAAAGGAAGGATTTTGTTAACACATTGAGCAAGTAGTTCCCTGGTATAAAGATGTAACTGGCATGCTGTGAAAATCTGGTTTCCCCAGCAGCTCTGATTCTAGTTTCTGACCTGCATCAAGCATCCTTACCTAGTGTTCCTCTTTTTCTCTCCCTTCACTAATCCTTGTCCTGCCTACCCCACCACTCTCCAACATGTAAATCCATAAAACATGTCTTTTCCATTGTTTGACCCTGGGCCTGGAGCCTTTGATCTGAGCCCTCAGGTATACCTTAGCCTCCAGCCTGCACAGACTCCCAAGAACAGCTCCATTGGGCACTGAGGGCATGCACATTTTGTCTCAATATGGCTGTTAAAAAATTTTGTTTTTAATTAAATAAAGAAATAATCCCTTCTCCGCTTCCCTCCAATTTGTAAGTTTGGAGCTTGACAGGAGAAGTTGAGTGTAAACTTGGAAGGTCACAGGAAAGAATAGTGACTGATTGTGGAGTGGGGAGAGAATACAAGGTAGGCCGACTTTGCATGCAATCCATGATTATGTGTCGACCTAGCTGTCTCTTTTATCCTCTTGTGTCTAGTGCGTGTCTCCTGCCTCTTTTTGCTGTGTAGCCTTTTCATCTTCTGGCTGGTATCAGGGATTGGGGAAGAATGGAAGATGGGCAGTGGTAGGAGTAAAGTTGTCTGACTCCCCAGTTCTTCTTTCTGTCTAACTATTTCAGCCTGCCCCTCTTCCCCTTTGTCTTTTCACATCTGTTCCATCAGCCCCTTTCTTTGCCTGCCTCCATGTTTTACTGCCTCACTCTTTCATGCACCCTCCCCTTTTCGTATATCTCCTCGTTTCTCTCCTGTGGTTCTCTTGTTTCTCTTTCACCCCCTGTCTGCCTGCCTCTCAGCTCCTTGCCTCTCTTCCTATTCCTTCCCAATATCCTGAATCAAGTGGTTCTCACAGGGTTTGGGGGACTGTCCTCCAGTGTGTGTTCTAGCAGACTTATAAATTCAAATATATTTTGTAAGATGAAAAAATGTAGAAATATTTTATTTACTTGGCTTCTGAGGCTTTGCTGAGATAATGGGTGATCAGAGGATTTATTGGCTACATCCTGAACTGGTTGATATTTCCTTAGTTTTCCTTATCTGTAAACATGGGGATAATCATAGTATGTACTTCATGAGGCTGTTGTGAGGATTCAGCAGGTAATGTGTGTGAAGTCTAACACAGATTGTTTCTTACCAGGTGCTCAATGAATGAAAGCTTTTAAATGAAATTGTTTATTATGAAAATTTTTAGTCATTCCCCAAAGTAAACTAGAATATTGAACCCCTATAAACACATCACCCGGATTCATATTTTTCAGGATTTTTCTATACCTATACCTGCTTTACCCATACCCTTTTGGTGAGTTGCTGAAATATTTTAAAACAGTTAGCAAACTGTTATCATTTCAGCCTTATATGCATCTCTAACGATATGAACTTTTTCTTATATAATCACATATCAGTATCCCAGGCACCAAAATTTATGATGGACTCTTAGTATACTTTAATCCCGAGTCTGAAGTCACATTTTCTGATTATCTCAAAAATGTCTTTCTGCTGTTGATTTCTTTGAATTAGGAACCAAATGCTGTCCTTGTATTACAGTTGGTAATAATGTCTCTTACTCTATAACAGCCTTCCCCCTATACCTATCCCCACCCCTGGGGTAATTGACTTATTGAAGAAACTTATTAAAGGAGTTGTATTATGGAATGTCACACATTCTGGATTTCCAGTATGCTTTTTCATGGTGTCATTTAAATTGTACCTCTCCTTCCCATATTTCTTATAAATTTGAAAGCTCTAATGGCTTCATTAGGTTTAGGTTCACCTTTTATTGGCAAGAGTACTTTGTAGGTGTTGGTGTGGATGTGGTATCAGGAAGCAAGTAGCGTGTAGGTGTCTCTATAGTCATATATCTGAAGCAGGGGCTCTTAACCTTTTTTGTTCCATGGACCCCTTTGCCAGTCAGGTGAAAGCCACAGACCCCTTACTAAGTCCACACTATATTGTGTATTATTTAATAAATATTTCACACCCGCACCAACATGTCCCCACAAGAAAAATGTTTTTTTGAATTTCAATTCAAGCTCATGGACCCCTTGTTAAGAACCCCTGCTCTAAAGTGCATTCACGTGTGGTAAGCTAGCAAGTTCCTCATTCAGCTGCTATCTCCTGTTTTATTTTTCTTCCCAGTGACAATGGTTGCCTAAGTCAATTATTTTATTAGCTAGTTGCAAAATAGTGGTTTTTCTAATTGTGCTATTCTGTCCACATTGCTTAGCTGGAATTCTTTCAAGAAGAACTTTGACTCATCAACAAGGAGTATTTGGTTATGTTTAAATGAAGCCCATATAGGAAAGGAACAGGCGTGACCTTACCTGCTGGTATTAGTCCCATGAGTAACATGGCAAGAAGAAATTCTGCAGATGTAACCACAGCTGTTATCTGGGTTGGCTTAACCTAAACACATGGGCCCTTTAAAAACAGATTTCCTCAAGCTGGTAGCAGAAGAGGAAGTCAGAGAGATTCGTAGCATGAGAAGTATTTGATCTGCTGTTGCTGGCTTTAAAGCTGGAGAGGACCATGTGGGAAGGAAGTAGGTATTCTCTAGGAGCTGAGAGTCACCCCCTGCTGACATGCAGCCAGGAGAGGGGAAGCTCAGTCCTACAACCACTAGGAACTGAATTCTGCCAACAGCCTCAGTGAGTGTGGAAGCAGATTCCTCCCCAGAGCCCCTAGATAAGAATCCAGACTGGCTGACACTGATTTTGGCCTTGTGAGTCCCTAAGCAGAGAGCCAAGTCAAGGCCACCTAGACTTCTGACTTTCAGAACTGTGGGATAAAAAATAGGTGTTGTTTTTAAGTCACTGAACTTGTGGTCATCTGTTACACAGTAAAAGAAGGTGAATACAGCAGGATTAAATGCTTATTAATTCTTTCTAATTGCCAATTTTCAGAATAAAGAGGTCACCTGACAGCTGCTTTTATCCTCCTCCTCATTATATAGGATTTATATGCCTTAACGGATGCCAATTTGTTGATTACTAATTTGCTGTAAGTAAAACCTACACATTTAGACATTGACATAGTATTTTTGGACTGGCTCATTGAAAGAATGGTTTTAAAAACATATTGGTTATTGACAAGACAAGACACATCTATCAGGTATAGTTAAAATTATTTCATTACTATTTTACTGCTATAAAGTATACTGAAATGATAATTTCATCATATGCAACTTGAGGCACATGGCATTTGGTAAATTTCATCTGTGTCTGTTGAGTCTTACAGCTTCTCTGCATAGTCACTCCTATTAAAGGAGGATGTTTTAAATTATAAGGAGACTTTGAAATAAATACTTAATACATGAAGTATGCAAATGTTATTCTCATGTATATGAACATCATGGATAATGTAATATTAGGTCACATACTGGCAAGGAAAACATTTCATTTTATAACACTGACTTCAGAGCTTAATCCAGAGTTTAAAAATCAACCCTTTTGAATTTGTGTGAAATAATGTTAGTGTCTGAAATTTGATTTTTGATAAAAAAATAAACCAACTTTACAGTTTTTACTTTTTAGAAAACAGCTTTATTTGGGTATAAATTACATGCCATAATATTTACCCATTGTAAGTTATAATTTAATTATTTTCAGTAAATTTACAGGCATATAGCCATCACCACATCTCAACTTGAGAACATTTCCACATTCCAAAATGATCCCTCAAGCCCATTTGCAGTCACTCCCTTTCCCCTCCTTAGCCCAAGACAACCACTATCTACTTTTTGTCTATAGATTTGCCTTTTCTGGACATTTCATGTAAATGGAATTCTATAGTATGCAGTCTTTTGCATCTGGCTTCTTTCACTTAGCATAAGGTTTTTGAGGCTCACCCACGTTGTTGTGTGTAATCAGTACTTCATTCTGTTGGGTTGCTGAATAGCATTCCTTTTTACGGCTGGACCACGTTCTCTTTATCCATTCACCAGTTGATGGATATTTGGGTTGTTTGCACGTTTTAGCTATTGCAGTTTTGCTGCTATGAACATTCGTATACAAGTGTGGACACATGTTTTAATTTCCCTTGGGTAGATACCTCAGAGTAGAACTGCTGGGTTGTGTGGTAAGTTCATGTCTGACGTTTTAAGAAATTACCAAACTGTTTCCCAAAGTACCGTTTTACATTCACACTAGCAATTTATGAGAGTTCCAGATTCTGCACGTCCTCATCAACACTTGTAGTCTTTTTGATTATAGCCATTCTAGTGGGTTTGAATTGGTATCTCCTGGTGGTTTTAATTTGTATTTACCTCACAGTTAATGATATTGAACATGTTTGTGTTTATTAGCCATTTGTATATCTTTTTCTGGTGAAATGTTTATTCACATCTTTTGCCCATTTAAAAAATTGGTTTGTCATATTACTGTGTTTTGACTGGATACACATTATCAAATATATAATTTTCTTGTATTTTCTTCCAGTTAGTGGCTTATCTTTTAATTTCGTTAATGGTGACATTCGAAGTGCGAAATACTTTCATATTGATCAAGTACAATTTATACACTTTTTTTCTTTTATGATCATGGTTTTGGTGTGATATAGAAGAACTTTTGCTTAACTGAAATCCACAAAGATTATCTTCTATCTTCCAGAAGTTTTATTGTTTTAACTGTTAAATTTAGGTCTCTGATCTATTTTGAGTTAATTTTTGTGTACAGTGTAAGGTAAGGTTCTAAATTCATCTTTTCATCTATGACTATCCAGTTTTCTCAGCACCATTTGTTGAAACGACTATCCTTTCCCCATGTCTTGTCTTAGCACCTTTGTTGAAAGTTAACTGACCATAAAGGAAAGGGCTTTTTCTGGGCTCATGATTCTGTTCTATTGATCTAAATGTCAGTCCTTAAGCCCATACTACACTGTCTTGATTACTGTAGTTTTATAGTAAGTTTTGAAATTGAGAAGTAAAAGTCTTCCCAATTTGTTCTTCTTTTTCAAAATTGTTTTTGGGTATTCTGAGTCATTAGTATTTCGAAATGAATTTTAGGATCAGTTTTTCAATTTCTACAAAAAAGCCTGCTGGAATTGTGATAGGGATTATATTGAATCTGGAGATCAATTTGGGGAGCATTGGCATTTTAACATTAAATCTTCCAATCCATGCAAATGAAATGTCTCTCTAGGTCTTTAATTTCTCTCAGCAGTGTTTTATAGTTTTCAGTCTTGTATGTTTTGTTGAGTTTATTCCTAAGTATTTTAATCTTTTTGATACTACTCTAAATGGAATTGCTTTCTTAATTTCACTTCTGATTGTTCATTGCTAGTACATATAAGTAGAATGAATTTTTTTTTTTATCTAGAGCTTGTATCCTGTGATCTTGCTGATAGTTTATTAGCTCTCGGTGTTCTGGGGGGATTCCTTAGGATTTCCTACATAAAGGATCCTGTTGTCTGTGAATAAAAATAATTTTACTTCTTTCTTTCCAATCTGGATGCCTTTTACTTTTTTTTCAGTATTTCGTTTTCACTTTGCTTTCTTAAGTATTTTTAATTTTTGGTCTCAAACATATTTAGCATGATTTCAAATAGTATTTCCTAGAAATAATGCATAAATTATAGTTGGTGTTTGGGCTAAGGCCTAAGAAATATACTTATCATGGCTGTGAAAATAAAAGTATATGTTTTAGCATTAAAAATAACACATTGGAAAAACAGAAATTATTACCTTACAAAGTCCTGTTTTTGAATTTCTGAGCAGTCCCTATAGATATTAAAGATGGACACACATATGTCATAGGAAATTGGAATTATAAGACCACAAAAATATTAAAAACACAAGCAACACAAAAAAGCATTTTAGGATTTCTTTTTTTGTCATTTTCAAAGTACAAAATTCCCAATCGATTTTATCATTTATAAAAATTGCTTGAAGTGTTTTATGTTTTAAAGCATAATAGACCTTCTGACCCAAAGGCTGGAGTTAGATTATAGCCTCATTATAAATTCTGACCCAAAGGCTGGGGTTAAATTATAACAAATTGAGCACTTTTCCATATGGTTGTGGAGAGCAAAATCTTAACATGGGAACCAGCGTCTGTCTTTGCTTTTTCTTTTATTTCTACCTTTGTTGAGAAGGATTTGTTTCTGTCCCAGTGAACTGCCTTACCCTGACAAATGCCTCCCCTGACAAATGCCTCCAGATTGACAGACTCCAAGCCAGGTTCTCACCCTCTCTTATCTACAAAACTTTCTGCAAGCCGAGAGCAACCAACCACTACAGAGAAGAAAAACCCTGGGCCCCAGACAATTGTGCATCAATTATCCATGCCTTTGTGGAGACTTTTAGTGAAGGAAAGAGTTAAAGAGCCATTTAAAATTTCAAATAACGGAGATAAACACTTGACTAAGCACAGCTAATTGGATTTTCAATTGAAAAGGCAATGTAGCAACATGTAGCAAATGGTGAGGAGAACCTAAGGTAGATTATGATTACTGATTCTACGCAGCTTTAAGTTGGGTTTCTTAATAAAAATGCTGTTGGAGAAGGAAAGACACTGGAGAAAGGGGGGAGGGCTGTAACTTTAAAACCTACTGGCCAGGCAGTCTTTATCTGACTTCATTATCTATGTTGAATTATACATGTCTGGGTATTAGTTCCTGCTGATAGAGTCTGCCCAAGCTAGGTAGACACCACTTGCCCCTGTGAACATTTGGGACATCGGAGAGATTTGGGGTAGAAGTACGCCAGCCTCCAAAGAGAATGAAGAGGCTAAAGCAGTTCTACCAGAAACTTTGGGTGCCTTTTAAAAAAACCAGTTTATTCGGGCAGGTTTCCCTTTCTAAAGTTATCATTCATGTTCTAAGAGCAGCCGTTAAGTTTCACTTCCAAAAATATTCAGAAAAGCTGCATTTTACTGGAATTACACGATCCTTTAATATCTAAAAATCACCATAGCTATAGGAACACTGGGATCTGACAACTAGACACCTGACCTGTAGGCTGGCAAATCTAGCTATGTATGATCTTCAAAAATTTTGCCATCTAATATTCCCTTGGCTCTTCAGGGAATATTAGATGGCAAAATTTTAAGTTCAAGATGATGGCTACCTCTGTACTAAACACTGCGCCGAGTGCCTTATGTGCTGAGTGACCAGGTTTTCCCACCTTGGAAGGGGCGGAGCAGGGATGTGAAGCCCTGCTCTCCACGACTGTGCTTCAACTGCCTGTCTAGCCAAGAAGAGCTATGCAAAAATCAGCTTGCATATGGAATGACCTTGTTTTTTCAATTAACATATCGACTATGCAATTCCTATTCAATGTATATAATATATATAATGATACTAAAATCCAGAATTTGGGGCCAGTGCACAAAGGTCTGTCTCCCTGTTGGTCTGTTTTATGTGCTTTGCAGAACGAATCACTCACATTCCAAATGGTTTTGGCAGCTTCACTGAGAATGCCTCATTAAACAAAGGGATGCATAAGGAAGACCAAGAAAGTGTTAGGCCACAGAGTCTGTCTCTTCCCCAGCTAGCTCACCTGCAAAAGATGTGTAGGAAAGTATGCAAGCAAAACTGACAGCTTCTGGCATTGAAGTATTGAAAATTTGTTAAATGTGTTCACTACAGCCAAGGAGTGCCTAAGATTCATGGAAAAGGCTGTTGGCTATTTCTCTGAGGCATGAATTTAAACCTCAAGGCAAATACAGGGAAGCTACTTTCTTGGCCAAGAGGTAGGTCTAGCTGATCAGCCAGCACCTGCACCTGAACGCACTTGCTCTCTGCCTGCCAGGGTTCACATATTTTAGGAAAATAATTATATGTGCTAGCAATCTAAACAAGTGTGAGGTCTCAGTATATATTGCTACAGGATGCCAAGGATGTTTTCAACATCACCCCTACAGGAAAAGCTATTCATTTTGCTTTTTGAACTGACAGTGAAGAATGATTGGATGTTTTTGGGATTGTAAGAGCCCTCAATGTGTTTTGAAATGCAAGGTGGCACTGCATTGTCATAATATCCCCTGATTTTAGCTCTTTTCGAAATGCCTTTTCTGAGGGTTTTATACCTTTATTCTAATATTTCTGCTTCTAGTCAAAGTCAAACCAAGCAGTTTAGAGATGTGCTTTGCTTAAAATTTATTGCTAAAATTCAGTCATGGAATGAATTTAAGTATTTGCTGGGTATTCTTGTAAGCACTGGGGTATGCATCATTGAACAAATACTGAAATCCATGCCTTTACAGAGCTCGCATTCTGTGGCGGGAGCCAAACCAACAAATAAGTAGCATTTATTCCATCCACATGGTGGTGAGTGTTATGGAGCATAATAGAGCAGAGGAGAGGAAGAGAGTGCTGGCATGCCTGGTAGTTTTAAGTAGCTGTGCTTTGAGAAGGCATCACTTAAAAGGGATATATGAACAAAGACGAGAGGGAGAGGCGAGGGAGCCCAGCACCTAGGTCCTTATTTCCGGCACTAGTGCCAGGGAGAGGGTTCAGAGGCAAGGTCCTAGGCCTGGAGCTTCATGGAAGAGGAACTGCCAGGAAGTCAATGGTGCTGCCAAGGAGGGAGTTGAGTGAGGGCAAGTGGGGAGTTGGAGGGACTTTGTAGGCTTTTCCTCAGAGTGAGATGGGGCATAGGGAAGTTTGAGCAGGGGAGTGGCATCATCTGACTCAAGCTTTCAAGGCTCACTCTGCTGTATGAAGCCTGGGTAGGGAGGCAAGGGTGGAAGCAGGGAGACTTGGGAGGAGGCTATTACAGCCTCTGGTGAGAGACGTGGTAACTTTTGGAAACTGGTGGGGTGGAGTGAAAGAGGTGGTGAAAAGTCATGGAATTCCAGATATTTTGAAGATAAAACCTACAAGATTTGTAAGGAATTGAATTTGTGATACAAAGTGGGTGGGAGAGAAAAGGTAACTGGGGAGAGGTGGGGAGAAGAATGGGTTCACAGGGGACCCAATGGCCTCAGGTTTCATTTAGAGTCAGAAGTTGAAGGGAGATTCAGATAAAAGGTTGAGGATGTAGGGTGATGATTTCCTTCATGCATCTTGGTAACTTGATTTGCACAGGGGGTTATTTGCTGATGTTTTATCCTACCTCCTTTGCATTCTTCACAAAGGGAAAAACCAGCACAGCTTTTTAAAGAAGTAAATGTCCTTTCATTTGTATGTCAATGAAAGAATAACTGGATTAAAAAATCATTGTTGCCCTTAGTGTTTGCTCTTTAGGAATCCATTTGCTTACCATTCAATTTAATGACTATTTAAGAAGATTTAAATTAGTTTTGTTATGTAACTTCTACTTTTAGACCAACAAATGGGTTTGGAATTGGTTATGGAAAAGAACTTGAAATAGAACAGCTTACTGGGGGCAATCATTTAGGCCCTTTCCTTCCACTCTTTCTTTCTTATTTTCAGAACATGCCTAATTTCCTCCTCATGAGGTAATAAATACATATGAATCCTGTTGTTACTTATGCTTGCTTTACTGATTGATATGCTGTATTTGTGTTATTACTTTTAAAAATCAGGTTTATTTAGACATATGTCTGCAATAAAATGCATCCACTTTAAATAGAGTTTGATTTTTGACTAATGTGTACTTCCTTCTACCAACTACTGCAATTCAAATGAACATAATTTTTATCACTTCAAAAAATCCACTCTTGCTCGTTTGTATTCAGTCCTGCTCACCCCTAGGCAACCATTGGCCTGCTTTCAGTCACAATAGATCACATTTGCCTTTATTAGAATTTCATATAAACAGAATCCAATGGTCCACACTTCTGAGTCTGGCTTATTTGGCTAGCATAAAGTTCTTGAGATTCACCCACATTGTTGTGTCTACTGGCATTTTGTTTCTTTCATTGCTGAGTAGTATTCCATTGCATGGATTTAACACAATTCACTTGTTCATGAAATTGGGTTGTTTCCAATTTGGGCAGTTATGAAATAAAGCTGCTATGGATGTTTGTGTACAAGTTTTGTGAATATACATTGTCATTTCTCTTTGGGAACTACCTAGGAGATGAATTGCTGGATCCTCTACAATATGCACTTATTTATATTTAAAATTTTTATGTCTTCTTGATGAATTGGCCCCTCTATTATTATGAAATGTCCCTTTTAACCCTGGTAATATATTGTTCTGACGTCTACTTTGTCTCATATTCAGGTCATTCTAGTTTTCTTGATATTAGTGTTTGCATAGTAAATCTTTTCTCCATTCTTTTACTTTTTATCCCACCTGTATCTATATTTAAAGTGTGTTTATTTTAGACAGAATATGGTGGAGACTGCCTTTTTTATCCAAACTAACAATCCCTGCCTTTTAATTAGAATGTTTAGACCATGGACAGTTAAATACACCAATACCGTTAGATTTAAGTCTCCCTTCTTCCTATTTGTTTTCTTTGTCCCTATTTTCGCTTTTTCCAGTTTTCTTTTGATTTGAGTATTTTTAGTATGTTATGTTCTTGCCACTGCTTTGGTTTCTTTGTTGTTGGTTGGTGTTTCCAGGTGCCTCGGCTTCCCTGAACTCCTGGTCCCCTCCCCTCAGCAGGATCACCATGCTCTGCTTGGGTTCCCCCTGTCAGCATCACTGTCCAGGAAAGTACCTCCTGGAAGGGCGCTGGCCCATCCCAGGGCACTCCTAGTTCTTTCCCTTCTCTCAGGGACTACAGGCCTTCCCGTGTCTGAAAACAGTGCCTTCATATTTTTTGTCCGATATTCTGGTTATTTATGGTGGAAGGTTAAGTCTGGCCCTTGTTAATGTATTGTGCCCTTAAGTGTAAATTTCTAATCTTCCTTTTTGAAGTAAAATATTTGGCTTGTGGTGGGAAAATAGGTTAAATATTTGAAACTAGAACTACTTGTAAGATCCAAGACATATAGCATCATTGTTATAAGTTTACACAGTGATGCAGAGATGATGATTGGTTTCCAGATTGTCCACACCAGCAGAGGTAAATCTAAGAAGGAAATGTTTTCTTTTTATACTGTGCTGGAAAAAAGCTATAGCAATACAGTTTGAATGATAATATTTATTTAGCCATTAGATGCTCAGTGCTTTACCTAAATGATCTCATTTAGTCCTCAGAATAACCTAGCAGCAGGTAATTGTTAGCCACATTTTACAGACTTGCTCATTCTCTTGCAAATAATAATGAACTGAGCTCAACTGAACTCACAAAATTGGAGTCTTTCGCACTCCAAAACTCCAACACTTGATCGTTATACTAAACTGACTAATCATGACTAATTAAGTCATTTTTGAAAATTTCCCCTAATAGGTAGATCAGCTATTTTATGAGGGAGCAGTAGAGTTCCGATTAACTAGTGCCTGAATTTTCATGAAGTGGTGGTTAGTTCCTTCCTGAATAGCTGTTTGTTGTCAGGACAAAACGGTATGTTAATTTGTAGTTCCCACAAAGTGTGGTTCTGTGAAAACCAAGTATTTTATGTTTTAGAGTTATTACTTGGATAACAAAAGTATAAGAAACATGTTTTACTTCAATCCTTTCTATATTTGGGATAAAATTCCATTTTAAGCATGAATTTCCTATAGGATTTAAGTCAAAATATATAGTTAAAACCTGAAAAAAATTTTGTATGCATGGAGAAAACTTTGGAGTTTGAACTCTGTATGGATCATTATATATAAATAGAAATTTAAAAATAGACATAATTTTGCAAATATTTTCTACACCATTTTAATGTCTGGGTGAATAATATGGTCTAATCTGTTTAGTCTTATATTATTTGGATACTTATTGTGAGTTTTTTTTTGTTGTTGTTGTTGTTACATATCCCTCCCCCTTCTGCTTGCTCTTGCTGTGTGTTCATTTTTTGTGTTCTTCTATGTCTGCTTTGTCTCCCCCCGCTGCAGCGATGTGCTGAGTCAGCTGACTGCGCAGGTGGCTTGCCCCACTTGTGGCCAGCTCTGTTTCCGTTCCCGGGTGGCTTTTGCTCCATTCGTGGGCGGCTTTTGC
Source organism: Chaetophractus vellerosus (assembly GCA_004027955.1). NCBI lineage: Eukaryota > Metazoa > Chordata > Mammalia > Cingulata > Chlamyphoridae > Chaetophractus > Chaetophractus vellerosus. The sequence continues at coordinate 330 of PVKH010020433.1, read as the reverse complement.
TCCGTTCACAGGCGGCTTTGCTCCGTTCGCAGGAGGCTCACCCTGCCCATAGCGGCTTTGCCCTGCCCGTGGCGACTTTTTGCCCTGCCCATGGCGGCTTGCCTTCTTAGGCGGTCTGCCCGCTCGGAGAGATCCCTGGGAACCGAACCCGGGGCCTCCCATGTGGTGTACCGGCGCCCTATCCACTGGGCTACAGCCAGCCCCTATTGTGATTTATTTATTTAATTTCACTAAAGTTGTGTAGCTGATTAGTCATTTATAGCACATTTTGTGTCTTTTTTTTTTTTTTTAAAGATTTTATTTATTTTATTACATATCTCCCCTTCCCCC
>PVKH010020432.1:0-14587 GCA_004027955.1 Chaetophractus vellerosus | reverse complement strand
CACACTTAGGGATGTGCATGTGGGGGGTTGTGGGAGGGGTGGGGGGTGGCATATGGGTACTCCTGGAATCTCTGGTAACATTCATGTAATCAATGTATCCTAAAAATGTATATAGATATATAAAAAATAAATAAATAATTAATATAAATAAATAAATAAATATATGTAGCCAGCAGCACTATCAATCTCAATCCCCAACAGACATCCGGGTTCTTGATGGTCCATGTCTTGTTCATCTTTGCTTCAGTAACTTCTGTCACTGGTAAAAACAACGAAAGGAATGAGAGTTTGGAGGAACAAATGAATCAGTGAAAGAATGAAATTTGTTAAACAACTGCCTAGGACTTTGAGGATGACTGCAGCTTAACTAAATCTCATCAGCAACAAATGTAAAATTAATTCCATCCCGTAACTTATAAAAGGCAAATGGTTATGGGTCTTTGCAAGCCTTAGGACAGCAGGAGAAGTTTACTTCCAAAAACAGAACCAATTTACAAGCGAGCCAATGCTGTAAATGTGCCGTAGCCCAGCTGAGACTATTTAAGATATAAAATGGTCTCATGCGGTCTTGGACTTTGGACTGAGATTTGAAATAAAAATGAAAAATATTTATGTTTCACACATGCCATTCGGCACTGAGGCCATTAAAATACAATTCTCCTGCAATCCTTAGGAAAAACACGTCAAACGCTTTACACAAAGCAGACCGTGGGCCTCATAACAGCTTTAGGAACTTTTAGAGAGAACCATGTTTAATGGGTTGTAAGTTACATGTCTTCGCTGTTAAAAGCTGTCTTCAAACGTCTACCACTTACAGCAGGGTTAATTTTCACCAGTGACTATTGCATCACTTCCAAGAGTTACCAGGCTTCTCTTTAGCCTACCCAAGTTTGCACAGCACAATCTTTACAGAGGAGGTTGACATTTAAGTAGGAAATTAACAGATATTATTTGACTGTGTCAAATAGGCCATTGTTCCATGGATATATGGATCTTGGTGACACCTGATAGCAAGGATTCTCAGCCTTGGCACTGTTGACATTTGGGGCTGAATAATTGTTTGTTGTGGGAGGTCGTTCAGTGCATTGCAGGAGGTTTAGCAGCATCCCTGGCCTCCACCCACCACATATGCCAATAACGTCCCCCTGCAGCCACCCAGCTGTGACAGCCGAAAATGTCTCCAGGTATTGTCAAATGCTCCCTGGTCAGAGGGAGGTATCAAAATCACCCCCAACTGGGAGCTGATGTGGCTTAGTCGTTGAGCACCTGCCTCCCACATACAAGGTCCTGGGTTCAATCCCCAATACCTCCTAAAAAAAAAAAAAAATCACCCTCAATGAAGAGCCACTGCTTTAACAACCACGAAGGCTCAACCACTAAATGACTTCCCAATCCTTTGTCCCAGGATGAAAACTCATAGCTATCCTTCTAGAATTTGTTTAAATGTCACTTTCTCCTAGAAGCTTTCCCTTATTTCTCCCAGGAATGCTCCTCCTCCTTTCCCCACAGCATCCTATCCAGTCTTCTATCATGGCACTTACTATGGAGCTTTATCTGTGTAGGGACGTGTCCTGCTCCATAGCCAGCACCTCCCACATTAGAGTTGCTACTGTCATCACCACCATCGTCATCATCATCATCATCTACCAAATACTGAGCTTTTCCTATATGTCTGGCATTGTGCTAGCTGCTGTCCATGCATTATCTCTTCTATCAACAACCCTAAAAGTATTATTAAACCAAGTTTACAAATGAGGAAACTGGGACTTGAGGAGCTTAAGTGGTCTTATAATATTGCTATAATTATTTGTTTTCAGGTCTATGGCCATTTTGTGAGAACTGAAAGTACAAAATATCGGTTATCATTATCTTTATAGCACTCTTATCTAGCAGGCTTCCTAGAATGAAGCAAGTACTTAGTAAATAATCAGTTCAACAATTAGTCACTGTACCAGGGTTGGGGATATAATGGGAAACAAGGCAGGGTCCCCGTCCAGCAGAGGATACAGCTCCTCAAGAGGTAATCTTGGTGCAAAGGTTGTGATGAAGGTAGTGACAGGGTGCTATGGCAATGCTCAGTCCAGCTAAGGACAATCAGGAGGTCAGATGAGGCTGCCTAGAGCAGTTGCACCTAGAAGATGTGGGGCAGGTTTCCCCGGTTGGGTAAATGGCCTGAGAAATGCATAACAACCTAAAAAAGCAGTCTCTGGAATTTGCCATGGAATTTACCATGGAATTTGCTGTGGAAGGCAGGAAGGATGAGGAGATCAAACTGGACACATAAGCTGGTTCCACCTTCTCGGATGGTGCATGCCTTGCTAAGCACTTATGCCTTATTCTCTGGGCGCCCGGGAATCGCTGAAAGTTTTAAGCGAGAGGTGCCAGATTTCTCTTTTAGAGAGACCCCTCAGAAAGTTGTGGGCAGGGTAGATTTGAGGGGCAGAAAGGGCAGTGTCACTGCAGCGACCCAGGCAGGGGGTGATGAGACCCTGAAACATTTGTTGAGCAAACTGGTTGAAAATATATCTGTCATGGGCCCATGTTTAGAAACACAACTGGATTAATGCATGTGTAATCATTCTTTGGAATAGTCTCCTAAACATGAGTCATATGTCTGGTATGGTATGATCATAACAAAACTGTTATGCAGCCACAACCCATCTCTGGCTCCCTGTACCTCTCCTTTCTGAAATGTTCTTCTTCTCTGTGTGGTTTCTCACCTGGCTCCAGGATCTTACTGAATGTCGCTTTCCTAAGTGCCTTGTCAGTTTTGGCTACCTGTCAGCTGATCTTTGCTAGGTAGCAGTGGCCTGCTGGAGCCAGGGTTTACTGATCCACAGCCAACTTTTACCTTTTCAGGAATCTTTCAAGCTGGTTCTCGTATTGATCATTTGAAATTGGCCATGGTTTCCATGGAAATTGGCAAGTGCTACAAATCATGGATTTCCTCCCACCTTTATCCCCACCAGAGATCTGGTTGTTAAACATTTACCAGCACCATACTGCTAGGTAGAGTAGTAGTAGCTGAATTAGAAAGAGACATTCTCCAGCCCAGAGGGTATTTGTATTCAACAGCAAGCTTTTCAAGACCAAAGAACATTCTATGTGTATCATCAAACCCAGCTCCATGGGGGTAGGAGCTTGTTTCTCTGCTCTGTTGCATGTCTAGATCACTGCCTGGCACAGAGGAAGAGCTTATGAGCATGTGCTTTTGTTGTTAAAAGAGCGTTTACTGTGCCTCAAAGACCAAATGGGATAACTCTCCCGAGGTTGGAGGAGGTGGGGTGGGATTTTTGGATGCAACCTCAGGTAGAGGGAGAACACCCTCTAGAGAACTGCTGTGTTACAGCAGAAAGCACTTTTCTCCAGAAGTCCAGTGTTTAACATAGAGCTTTAACTCAACTCAGCACACGATTTGAACAATCGTTCCGGACCCTTGCCCATCCGACATGGCCTTTGCCCTTAAGCAGTTAATATATGCAGGTGGGAGATGAGAAGGTACCAAAATATAGGATATGCAAAATAAATGCTGAGGGGTTTGAGAAACATGGTTGGGAATGAAGAACTTTGAGAGTGGATGATACTTACCAGAGGGTTGGGACTTGCTTGGGTGAAGAAAACTGGCGGAAGGGAGGTACGTAATTTGTAGATGTACTGACCAGTGCAGAGAATCCCACTGATACCTAACAATGCCTCCCAATATCCTACAGACTTTCCTAAGAAAGTCCTTACTTTTGACTTTTTCAATTTTGCTTATGGTTTTGATTATTAAAAATTAGGGATGATGTTTTGTTTGTTTTTTTTCCCATTTGGAATAAATGTACCTTTTCATTTCATCTTTAATTCTGCCTCTTTTTCTTTTATAAAACTAACCTATTGTATACAATTTATGTGATTTTCATCATTTATATATTTATACTAGTTCAGTGACTACTTTTTGTACAACTATTAAGTACCTGCTATGGACCAAGCCCTGTGCTAAATCCTAGGGTTACAACAGTGAACAAATATACTCACAGGCCCTGACCGCACTCTTTTCTCAGATTAGATGGTATCTTAGTTTACCAGGCTGTGGTCACAAATATCATACAATGGGTTAGCTTAAAAACAGGAATTTGTTGGCTCCCAGTTTCAGAGGCTAGAAGGCTTGTGTGGTTGTTTGAAGCTGTATGTACCCAAGAAAAAATGTTGTTAAATCTAATCCATTCCTGTGTATGAACCCATTGTAAGTAAGATCTTTTGATGAGGTTGCTTCAGTTAAGGTGTGACCCAACCCAATCGGAAAGGGCCTTCATCCTATTACTGGAGACCTTTGTAAATAGAATGAAACTCAAGCAGAGAGAAGAAAGCCACAGGAAGCAAGAGGCTGGGTATCAGTGGAACCCGGAAGAGAAAGGAAAGACCAGGAGATGATACCGTGTGCCTTGCCATGTGACAGAGGAGCCAAGGATCAACAGCAGCCAGCCCCAGAATGCCAGTCTTCAGGAAGAAAGTATCACCTTGATGATGTTTTCATTTGTACTTTTCACCACTCTCAAACCATGAGCAAATGCATTCTCATTGTCTACAAAAGATCTGTTTTCTGGTATTTGTTTGAGCAGCCCAGGAAACTGAAAGAGCTTGTTTCCTTCCAGGGTCAGTGGCACTCTGGCTGGCAGCAATCCTTGGGTTCCTTGGCAACATCATCTTCTTTCTCTTCCAGGTTTCGTTGACTTCCAGCTTCTGGCTCCTCCCCGTGCCTTTCTCTCTTACTATGCCTGAATTTCTTCTCCTTATAAAGGACTCCAATAATCAGAGTAAGGCCCACCCTCACTCATTTGGGGCACACCCTACTGAAAACATCTTCGAGAGATCCCATTTACGATGGGCTTACATCCACAAAAATGCAGGCTAAGAACAGGAGCATGTGTTTTGGGGTGGTTATTCAACCTACCCCAGATGGGGAAGCGGATACTAGCCAAATAACCACACAGACTAGGGTAAAGGTACAGCTGTGATTGGTGCCCTGAAGAAGAGCTCCATGTTTTGGCAGTGGGCGGTGGTGGTGGTAGCACAACATTGTGAATGCGATTAACAGTACGGAATTGTACACGCGAGTGTGGTTAAAGGGTAAATTTTAGGCTATAGGTATGTTACTGGAATAACAACTTTAAAAAGAAAGGATAGGACTGTACAACACAAACAGGGAACCCCAATATAGTTAAAAGTACAATTATAATAATATACTTTCATCAACTGTAACAAATGTGCCACACTAATGCAATGGGTTGATATTGGGGGTGTATGGTTACTTTTTATTTTCTGAACGATTTTTCTGTAAACCTCCAGCTTCTATAATGATAAAAGAGCCACATGGTGCCTTGAGTGCGTACAGTAAGGGGGACCTGATCTGCTTTGTGGGGAGGGGGAGATTGGGGCATTGTGCAGTCAAGGAAGGCTCTCAGAAGGGAAGAGCAGCCGGAACCGCGCTCTAAGCAGATGAGCAGTTCCGAAGCTTTCCTGTGCCGCAGGCCGGCTTCGGTGGTTTATGCTGCTTCCGTGGCTCTGCAGGAAGGCGCTGGACTCTACCTTTATAGGAGGCACCCCGGGGATTTCTCATGTACCTGGCTCCTTGGTCTCATTCTGAAAAGTACTGAGACAAATGCTGAAGCAAAGAGCACGCAAATCTACCTAGTGTGTACAGAGTTCACATCACTTGCTATATTTAATAATGCATGTGAAATGATACGTTTCTGTATTTCTCCAGTGTCCACTATACGTGAGGTACTGTGCTAGGAATGCTCACTCGTGTTTGTGCCCCCCCTCTCCTGGCCTACTCCCTGTCCTTTTCTGGGCATGATTTTACCCATCTGTAAAATGGGGGTGGGGGGGGCGGCTCCCAGCTGCTGAGAATGTGCTTTCACCCTCTCTGTAGATGCACTTGCCAGAAAGGTTATGTGGGTGACGGGTCAATGTGTTATGGAAACATCATGATGCGACTCAGAGAATTAAACATTGAACCTGGAGGAAAGTGGCAAGGAAGGCTGACTTCTTTCGTCTCGCTCCTTGGTAAGTAGCTAAGGGTGCAGATTTTCACATAAAGAACAGCCTTCAATTGGGCAAGACACAATTATCCTGAAAAGGGGGGCAGGAGAGACAAGGCTTATCACCGGGAAGCAGCCCTTCTAGGGAGGGGTCATGCAGCTGGGAGCAAAGTGGGAATTAGTAGCAGAGAGGGAAGGACAGGGGCCTGGGGTCACCATAGATTAACAGGTCTGCAGCGCCATCGGTGAGGCAGAGGCAGTTACCAATGTAAGGGTCAAGACCATCACCCCCCTTTCATTGGCCCCATGGGCCCTCTGGGTGTGAACAAAATTTGGCAGGTAATACTGGAGTAGAGAGCCCGAGGCAGTATCCCTGTTCCTTAGTGGGGCTGCTGATTGAATTTTGGGAATCCTCTCGGTTGCGTGCAGTGACCCCTCAGTCACTCATTGCCTGCAGTGACACATTCTTCCCTGTCCCCAGATTGTGTGCCAGCCTACAAACCCCTCACACGTTTCCAAATGCCCTCTAGGGGTCGTTCCTCCACCCCGCCTTTAGAATGAAATATTATCACTCATCACAGCTTTGGACAAGAATTTCAGTAAATTACGCAACAGAAAATAAAGCACAGACATGGCCAAGCAACAGATGCCTTAAAATACCAGCATCTGGAATGTACCAGTTACCAAAATGATTTCCCAGGAAGATCACAGATAAGAAAGCGAGTGTCATCCATGGTTCAATTCTGTGTTCTCTGCATAAACCTGGAGTTCATCCATCCGCTCCAACCTAACATTCCATCTCTCCTAATCCTGCATAAATGTCCTGCTCTTGTCAAGGCCTCCTATACGGAGTCAAGCATTACTGGCAGGCATTGGCTCTGGGGCAGTCTGCCAGGTTCCCTGCAGCCTTCCTCTAAGAACTGTTAGGATATCAAATGGAACAGACAGGGGTGGCAGAATGTCTTTTGCAGACTGGGCCCTCAAACATTTCCCTGACAACGTCCTGTCAATGGGAGCAATGTGGCTCAAGTGGCTGAGCAGCTGCTTCCCACATGGGAGGTCCTGGGTTCGATCCCCAGTGCCTCCTAAAAACAAACAAACAACAAGCAAACCAAAGAAAAAACCAACTGAGGGGAGCTGATGTGGCTCAGTGGTTGAGCACCAGCCTCCCACATATGAGGTCCTGGGCTCATTCCCTGGCCCTGGTACCTTAAAAAAGAAAAAAGAAAAAAAGTGCTGTCAACCTTTCACCTCTCCATTAACAAAGTATTAGTATACACTACCTCATTTTGAAAGCACAGAGCTTCCTCCTGCTTTTCCAACTTTCCCAGGTGTGGTGGAAACGGGACTGGTTGCGTAATTTGTGGGGCTCAGTGCTAAATGAAAACACTGGGCTCCTTGTTCAAATATTAAGAATTTCAAGATGGCAATAACAGAGCATTAAACCAAGCACAGGGCCCTTCTGAGCCAGCCCTGGATGAAAACCTGGGCTGAGTCTTTGTTCATTTAGATGACTGCAGCTCAGAAAAGTTGGGCACCGGGTCAGAGACCTCCTGAGGTTAACAGAGGGTTTTGTCACACAGCCCTCACAGAACCTCTCATCCCGGGATATCCTAGGAGCTGAGGCTGCAGCTGCAAAAAAAAATCCCACAGGGTTATATGGAACTTATTGGGACCATGGCCCTCTGAGACAGCTTTTCACATACCTATTAGAACAGAGAAGCTCTTAATTCAGTGGGCATCAACGGAGCAGTTATGACTCAATAGCCATTGCCTGATTTTAATCTGCACATGCCACTCAGCCATCTGGTGTGTTCTTTCTTTGTGTATTTCATCTCCTAAGACAAAGCTTATGCCTGGCCATTAAGTAACCTGGGACCATTCACTGTGCTGGTGCCGACAGACGAGGGACTGAAAGGATTCAATGTAAGTATTTAAAATATTGTGCTGTACACAAGGACAGCCAGACTTAGGGGCAAAGGCAACTCACCTTGTACACAGTACACTCTTTTATTGAAAGTGGGAAACCCCCACTAAAATTAAATCTGCAATAATAAGGATAGTGATTTGGGAGGTAAGCTTCATTTAGGGAAATACAGCATCCTTACAGAGTACACAAATCCTAAGTGTACAACTCTAGGCATTTTCACAAAGTGAACGTACCTGTGTGCCCAGCAAGACCCCCCAGCACTCTAGAGCAGGGGTTCTTAACAGGGGTCCGTGAGCTTGAATTGAAATTCAAAAACACATTATCCTTGTGGGGACGTGCTGGTGTGGGTGTGATATATTTATTAAACAATACACAGTGTAGTGTAGTGTAGTGTGGACTTAGTAAAACCACAGTGTAGTGTGGTTTCAGCTGACTGCAAAGGGGTCCATGGGACAAAAAAGGTTGAGAACCCCTGCTCTAGAGGGCCTCTGTGCCTCCCACAAAGGTAGCCTCTAAGGGTTCTTAGCATACAGTGATGTGATAAATAAGCCTTACTGAATGCATTTGCTCACTTCCGACAGGAGTTGTCAAACGAACATATTACTTAGGGTATTTGTTTCTTCAAAATCATCATAGTGATAGAGGAAACTAGAAGGCTTGGAAATTTGTCTCACGTCAGTGTGAACAGCTGTGGTTTGGGATAATGGCATCCAGTGGGAATGGAAACTAGTGCCCAGTGGGGTGTCCTATTGTGATGGGATCAATGAAATCGGCATAATTGGTTTGATGTCGATAATGGACATATTGATTACTATAAAACTGCTTTATCACAATCCAAGATATTTTGTGATAAATTTTGCTGCATTGAATGAAAGCCCAGTCAATTCCAGGCTCTCCTAATCTCCTTACCACCATTACTCTATCTGAGATTAATTTGTCTACTGTTCACCTTCAGGGATGCCCTCACATCTCTCCTATTGGGGAGAACTAGCAAATATCGACTGTCTGGCCTAGGCACTTTACCTATAGTCTCTTTTTTAATATATACATTGAATTTACACAGAGTTAATATGACATATCTGTTGATTGATGGCTGACTATATAACAGCGACAAAATGTCAATTGGGTCCAATGGATTTCAAAAATCTTGACTTTATTCAAAAGCACTATCTGTCCAATCCAGCTGAATTTTAAACATAACTGCATATTTCACTCCCGTCTGCTCCGTGGGCTCAGGAGAGATTCCTTGGGGCCTGCCGGCCTCACTGTGCAGATTCCAAGCAGATTCTGTGCGTCACCACCAACTCCTCAGAGTTCTGCCTCTTCCAGTCCTGGCCCTGGGAGGCTGTGTCTGGAGAGACTTGTATGTCTGAAAGAGCCCCAAGCCGAGTTAGTGGGTGCTGCCTTCATGTCTTTGATGCTGAACAAGGTAGAGCATGATTCACAAACCTCAGTTTCTCCTTCAAACAACAGTCAAGAACCGGCTCTCTTTTCTTAGGTAAAGGAGCTTTTGATGGATAACAAGGCTGCTCTATACTTTGTGAAACTCCACATAATTGCTGGGCAGAGGAACACTGAGCATTTAAATAACACAGACCTATTCTATACCTTGACTGGGAAGTCGGGGGAAATCTTCAACCGTGATAAGGTAAAGCTTTCTCTGATTTTCACTCCTAGAACTAAATTGGTAACCAAATCAATACCCATAGCCTTCTCTCTCTTTGTGTTTGAGGTTTGTGAAAGTTACAAAGAACTTCTTTCCTTGTTCTTTGTTTGTCAAAGCTCTTTTCTATGTAGGAAGAAGTGGAGAGAAACACAGGGGAGGGTCAGGAAGGAGGGAATGGGCTTTTAGGTGCAGGGAGACTTAGAAAGTATTTGATACTGGTCAGTTTTCAAGGCAACCATCACTCAAGGGCCAGCAGGAAGGAGACTCGTTGCTGTAAACCTGTTTCCTGGAAGCATCTGCACAAAGCCAGTTCAGCATTTCTCTTACAAAAGGAAATGGATTATGTTTGTTTTAGATTGCTGGAGTTCAACCATCCTCTCCAACTTAACATTCCATCTCTCCTAATGCCATTAGTTCTGTTTTGTTTTGTTTTTAAAATAAAACTGCCCACCCACCCCTCCTTCAAAATAGCTATTTTTATGACTTTACTCTCATTACTGAGCAGGAGACCTGTGATTAATTAACGGAACGTGCATGTGTGGTTATGGCCTACACCACTGCATTTCACCAAATATCGATAGTTGCTATGGTTATTGGACGCTTATTCTGTGCAAAGTCATAGAATGAATGTTTGTGTTACATAAGTGCCATGCTCCCTCTGAAACCTGTAAGGGAGAATCCTTGCTTGCCTCTGGTTTCAGGGGTTTGTCGGAAATCCTTGGGTCTCTCACTTGTAGATGAATCACTCCATTCTCTGCCTCCATTTCCACATGCCCTTCTCCCTGTCTTGTCTACTCATCTACTCAGAGTAACCCGTTCCATCTGCAGTGACCCTATTGCCAAATACAGTCACATTCTGAAGTACTGGGATTAGGACTTCAACAACTATTTACTAAAGCTATACCATGGAGGAGACACAGGAGAGGAAAAGGGAATTCACTTCATTTATTCATTCAACAAATATTTTTTATTGTGTACCCTCTCTGTGCAAGACTCTAAAGTAGGTGGAAAGACTTATAGTAAATTGAATAGTCTGGCTTTTATGAAGCTTGCAGTCCAGTGAGGGAGACCTTTTATAATGTCTTATCTGCATTTAGCATGTGGTAGTCTCCAGTGATTTCACATACTTTATCTCATTTGATCTTAATGAAAACTCTGTGACGGCTACAAAGCAGGTACTTTCAGGTTAAGTGATTTATCCAAGAGCACATGACCAGTAAATGGCAGGACCCAAGGACTCAGGACTTCTGATTCCTGGACCAGTGCTCCATCCAGAATAACACATTAAATTTCTTCTCTCCCACTTCCCCCACCCCCGCCACTCCCTTTGGTGTTTTAGGATCATCAACTTAAGCTTAAACTCAATGGAGGCAAAAAGAAGGTAAAAATTATACAGGGGGACCTAGTTGCTTCCAATGGGCTCCTGCACATCATCGACAGAGCCATGGACAGGTTGGCACCCACATTTGAGAGCAACACTGAGGTGAGATATTTCAGGTAAAAGTAATGTCAACCCAAGTTTATCTTCCTATGTTCCCTGGTAAGCCACATGCAAAAAGAAAATGTATGCCAGTGTGTTGGGGATTGAATCATGTCCCTCACAAAAGGCAGTTCGGGTCCCAAACCCTGGTCCTATGGGTGTGAACCCATTTGTAAGTAGTAGGTCTGAAAATTTTATTAGTTACAGTATGCCCAAACTGAACGAGGATGGGCCTTAATCCAAAATGGATGAAGTCCTTAAAAACTAAGGAAATTGGATGCAGAAAGAGAAGCCATGAGGGGCAGTCAGAAGCTGAAAGTCAATGGAAACTGGAAGAGAAAGAAGAAAAGGCCACCACGTGTATTGCCATGTGACAGAAAAGCCAAGAACCCCAAAGATTGTCAACCAGCTATAAGTTACCAGCTCTAGGAGCAAGCAAGCCTTCTAGCCTCTGAAACCTTGAGCCTATAAATTCCTGTTAAGTCAACCCATTGTGTGGTACTTGTTTTATCAATGGGAAACTAAAACAGTTTTTGGTGCAGGAAAGTGGAGTGCTGCTGTGACAAATACCTAAAAATGTGGAAACAGCTTTGGAATTGGGTAATCGGTAGACGCTGGAAGAATTGTGAGGCCCTTGACAGAAAAAGCCTAGACTGCTTTGAAGAAACTGTAGGTAGGATTATGGGCATTAGAGGTACCTCTGATGAAACCTCAGAAGGAAATGATGAATGTTATTGGAAACTGGAGGAAAAGCAATCCTTATTATAAAGTGGCAGAAAATTTGGCAAAATTGTGTCATGATGTCAGATGGAAGGCAGAACTTGAAGGCAATGAACTTGGATAATTTAGCTGAAGAGATTTCCAAAGTAAGTGTAGAAGGTACAGCCTGGCTTCACCTTGCAGGTTATAGTAAAATGTGAAAGGAAAGGGATAAGCTGAGAATTAAGCACAAAGGAACCAGAAATGCATGATTTGGAAAATCCTGAGCCTATCCAGATAGTGTGCTCTGAGACTAGCGGCCAGAAGTGGCTCTATCAGGGATCTCCCAGAGCTTCTGAGAAGCGAGCACCCAGAGAACATGACTTTAAGCAAAGGGTTAGCTGAGCAAGCTCTTTGCTAAGGAGAAAAGGCATATGACTCAAGGATCCAGTCAGCCATTTCAGTGGAAGCCAGACTCGGAAATGCAGTTATCCAAGAAGGATCTGTGGAAAGTTCTATTGTCTGATGGTTTGGACCTGCTTGAAATGCAAGCATAGCTGACAAGGTTTTTGCAAAATTTATATGAACAGAGTCACTGCAAACCAGTTCTGAAAGAGACAGAGAAGGCACAAACTGAAGTAAGAATGACTTCAAGGGCAGAAGCATGGAAACAAAGGTCTGAATGGAAAAACTTTCCTTGGACCAAGAAAGTGTGCCCACCCACAAGCAAGGAAAGAGCGGGTCCACCACTTTGCATCTGCTCGGAGCAGGTAGGCCTTGTGCCCATTATTCAGGGAGAGTGCCGATGCCCCAGTGGCCAGAGGAAGTGGAGCCTGTGCCCTGGCAATCTCAGAAAGCCCTGCCACCATCCCTGTGCTCAAGATGGTAGGGACCTCACCCTAGGTTTTCTGGAGAGCACGGCCTCTCCCCAAGCACTTGGAAGGGATGGGGCTGTTGCTCCATCAGGCCCATAGATAAATCAATCCATAGATGACTTTTAGGCCTTTAATTCTAATGGAATTTACCCTTATGGGTTTTGATTTGTTTGGGACCTATGACACCTGTTTTCTCTCCAATTTCTCCCTTCTGGGATGGGAATCCTTATCCTGTGTTCCTCCATTGCATATTGGAAGCAGGTAAATTATTTTCTAGATTTCACAGGTCCATTAGGCAGAGGGATTTTGTCCTAGGATGACCACACCCATAGCTTATTATCATTAGACTTTGTACTTAGCATTGTTCTAAAATGGCTTAAGGCTTTTGGGATATTATTATAGAAAGAATGTATTTTCCATGTGGAAGAACATGTCTTTAGGGATCCCAGAAGGTGGACTGTATTTGAAAGGCATGTTCAAGTCACAACCCCTGGTCCTGTGGGTGTGAATCCATTTGTAAACAGAACTTTTGAAGATGTGTCCAAATTCAATGAGGTTGGGTCTTAATCCAATATGGCTGAAGTCCTTATAAACAAAGGAAATTGGACCCAGAAGAAGAAGCCACAAGTGGCGGTCAGAAGCTGGAATTCAATGGAAGCTGGAAGAGAAAGAAGAAGAGGCTACCATGTGCAATGCCATGCAAACCCCAAGGAACCCCAGAGAGTTCTGGCCAGCCAGAAGATACTGACCCTGTTGCCAGAGAAACACCCCGGAAACCGCTCAACATGCTCAAAGACCAATCCTGAGACACCAGGATTTGAAAGAAAGAGTTTTTATTGCAGTTGCACGAGCAGGAGAATAGGAGAAATATCTCAGATCTACACTCCCCGAATTGGAGAACTTTGGGTTTTTATGAATTCAAACAAAGGAAGCTGGAGATAGTGACCTCGGGATGTTAGGAGATACTGATGGATTTATATAACTGCAAGTGTGAAAGCGTGGGCCCCAGAGGCTACTTTTGTGGACTGACAAAAGCTGGCTGGGGTAAGCATCAGCTTGTAGGTTACAAACTGGGTTGTAAATTGCTTAATTAACATCCATTGGGAACTGACAAAGTTCAGCTGGGGTAATAGTAAAATTGTAAAGGTAAAGTTGTAAATAGTTCAATCCACAGAAGATGAGTGGGAGGCTAAACTAAACTGTTGTAAATCACTTAGTCACTTAATTAACTGTTGTAAATCATGTACTCAATTAACATGAAGTAACAAGTAGAGATTAAGCTAAACAAAGTGGACCATTAAGGGCAGTTAAGAATTGACAAAATCTAGCTGGGGCATGTATGGTACGATAAGGAATACAGGAGGGGCCAGTTACAAATTAATCCATGACTGTCTAGTTACAAGGTAAAAATTATGCTGTTATAAAACATAGTATTAGCATCAAAGAAATATGTTCCATATATTTGTCTCTAGCTACTTTAAAAGTTAACATACATTAAGGCTATGACTAGAGTTTAATGAGCAGTTCAGTGAGGCATTCTACATTATACTAAAAGTAAGAAAACATCTGTATAAATATTCAGTGACTAGAGTTATTTGTTAATTCTCAGTACCTGGTTTCAATCCCAGGATGAAGCCAGCCTTCTAGTCTCTGAAATAGTGAGCCGATAAATTCCCATTTTATGGTGTTTGTTTCGGCAGACAGGAAACTAAAACACAGCATTATGTGTTTTTCCTTCATTTGTCCTAGAATCCCAAGCATAGGGAAGATGGGATAATTTCAACCTGTTTCCAGTATAATTCTGGGTACCTCTGCAGAGAGAAAGGCATATAGTAGATGTAGGAAAATTCTGGCTTTTTGACCTCTTTTATGGAGACATCTGACAACTCAGGCCAGTTGTAATGAAAATTTATC
>PVKH010020431.1:0-14589 GCA_004027955.1 Chaetophractus vellerosus | reverse complement strand
TGCAATATATTTTTATTTGCTGTCTACCCTCTCTAGAATGTACGCTCCAGAAGAAGTGACTTTGTTTATTCTATGTACTGCTGTATTTGTCGTGCAGAGAACACAGGTGCTCAATAAACATTTATTAAATACCTCAAGGGATCATCCCTGCTCTCACCCTTCTAATTTCCAAGGAAAGACAGATAGTAGACAAATAATTTCAATAAAACATGGTGAGAGTTATGAAAGGGGAAGTCGAGGGAGTTTGGGGAATAGTAAGAACTGATCTAATCAAGAGGTTGGAAAAGGGAGATTTCCTTGAGGGATTCCTATTTAGGCTGAGCTCTGAAGGATGAGTAGACATTAGCCAGGCAAAGAGTTCCAGGAGGGACAATAGCATCTTTATTCTATGTATGTATGTATTTGTCTTCTTGTCCTTTTATTTCTTGGGCGTGTGACATCTGTTTCTGGCAATAATTTGGATTAGATAATCTGAAGAAATTCTCCCAAAAAAAAACACAGAAAAGTGGACAAAATACTTAAAAATATGTTTTTAAATGCACAGCTAAGCCTTTAATAAAATAAGGAGAGTAAGAGACTCCTCAGTGCAATCAAGAAGTGCCAAAGATGTGGGTTCGATACCACTGTCGGCTGAAGATGAGTGCGTCACCCCAAATTATGGAATAATTGAAGAAATAATCCATGATGACCAACAGCAAACACAGAGAACTTCAAATAATAGATTTTTAGAGGAAGACTATAAAATAATATGTGAAAAATGATTAAGGAAAGAAATTAAAATGTCAGCAAAGCAGAAGACAGCATGAGAAAGGACTAGGAAGATTTGAACAAACTGAGTTGAATCTCTAAAACTGAAAAATATAAAAACTTAAAAGAAAAGCAGAACAGATCGTTTAACCAGGAAATTAGAACAGTTGAAAAAAAGAATTAGTAAACTAGATGATTGATTTGAGGAAATTTCCTAAAATGTAGAACAGAGAGATTAAGATAAGGAGAATATTTCGAAGAGGTAAACAGGTATGGAGGAGAGGATAGCCTAAGGAGAGGGCTAATGGAGAGAATGGAATGGGGGAGAGGAAGCCCGTGAAGAGATAGGGTCCAGAGTCCTCCAAATTTGATGCAAACCATGAAAGCCCATGATTAGGAGATCCAAGCAGCATAAGGCAATATGTGGGCGTAGGTCATAGAAGCACCAAAATCCTACAGAAAATCTTAAGAATTACATGAAAGAAAAGACAGATCACCTATAACAGAATAACCAGGCTAACTGTAACCTCATTAACAACATGGGAAAGAAGAGAATAACAGCATAACATCTACAAGGAGCTGAGGGAAATAAACAACTGCCAACCTCGATTTTTATATCCAACTGTGCTACATTCCTAAATAAGAATGCATTTTGCATAAAGGTTGTGTGTTTACCACTATCAGACCTATGCTAGAAGTACAAATTAAGGTTGTACGTCAGGAAGAACGAATTTAAACTCCAAAGGAAGGAATGAGATGCAAAGTCATGAGCAAAGAAACTGGTAAATATGTGGGTTTATGTAAAAACCTTAATTATATAAAACACTCATAACAATAATAATTTTGATGAATAATTTGGTAGGACATAAAAACAAAAATCTTGGACAACATAGTATATAAGACGGGTCTGCGTGGTCTTAGTCTTTAAGGCTTTTGCCATATTGGAGCAGTATAGAAAGACTAATTACTTTTAGACTCTGTAAGGTCAGGAGGCTTGTTAAAAATTGTCAGGATAATAACTAAAATAATAGAAATAGAATGCATATCTTCCAAGCCAGCAGAGGTAAACATGAGAATAAATGAATCTCAATCTCTTTAAAAAAAAAGTCAGTACAGTTGAAAAAAGCATAGAAAATGTACGGGAAATGGAAAGTAAAAAATAAGACGGAAAAAGTTGAAATATGTGTGCAATTATAATAAATCTCAACTGATTATAATAATTCTAGTATCTGCAGCAAAAGCATATTTCATCTGGAAAATTGGAGGTCTGGTTAGATTAGATTGTCATTGAGGCCTCTGACAACTGTAACACATGATTATATCTGTCTTCTATATCTATATCTATATCTGTATCTGTATCTATATCTATATCCATATCTATATCTATATCCATATCCATATCCATATCCATATTCATATCCATATCTATATCATCTATTTCAATCTATATTTCTGTCTATTTCATATGAATTAAGCAGGCAATAAATTCCCACATTTATCAATGAGGGAAATCAACGTGCCTTAAGGATATGGATCTACAGAAAGGCAAATTAGTCAGTGACTCAGCAATGGCAGTGGGGCTGAGGGGTGGGGGTGCTCAGTGTAAAAATCTAGGCTTTGAGGCAATGGAGCGGAGCGTTAGGGCTGCACGGCGTAAGAACTGGAATGAGACAAACAATCAAATGAAGTGCCTGTAGGAGTGACAGGTAAAAATTAATCCAGGAGGTTTAACCCCAAAAGAGCCCTGGATAAGAAAAAGCAAAAACAGTACCCATATCTCTCTTTCCAATTTGGAGACATCTTGGAAATCCTTTGAAATCTGTTTCCCCAGGTTTGTTTTTCCTCTCTGTCACACCTCACGCATAACACAGAGAGTGATGTCCTGTCACTTTGATGCCTTGCACTACTCAAATGGCAGAAACCAACCAGGTAAGTTGTCATAACTTCGATGAGGCTGGGATAAAAATACACCTTGGAGAGCCTGCTTCCTGATGACAGACTGAGAGTAGCTCTTTTGGAATTGAGTGATTTGGAGCTTAAATTCAGTGCCAGCCAATGTGAGCATCTGAGGACACTGGTTAGGTAAGAGGGTATCCCAGGAGTGTACGGTCTTTTGTCTGTCTTCCCTTAGAAGTGCCTTTGATTGGTGGCTTAGTGGCCCTATCCAGCACCCTGATTTAAAACTGTAAATGAAAACAGGCAGGTGAAGCTTCCATTTAGCATTCTCCTTTGGATTTACCTTTCAAAGCAACCAGACCATTGCAGAGTTAAGCATCATAATTAATTAAATCGACTGAGAATGCAGCCACTTCATGAATCCAATTTAATAATTTTGTATTTCATGAAAAGCAAAAAACCTTTCCCTGGCAGTTTAAAAACATAACTATTTAAAAATCTTAAAACCCAAACCCTAAAGCTTGGCCTTCCATTGGAATAAATTGGATCATTAGTTGGTAGGGAGGGTACCTAAGCCAGCTTTCCCACCTTGCTGAAAGAGGGGTTCCACCAGGCAATTGAAGCATGTCAGGGAGCCAATCATCAGAAATACAAAGCTATCCCACTCGGAGGCTACAAGTGGCCTCACATGGAAAGCAGCATCTGCTTTGCCCAAGATGCCCATGAGTGTTAGAAAGTGGGGTGAAGTCTTCTCTCCACTTTTTGTGGCATCTTTTGGTTGTCACAACATTTGCCTTATCACACTTCATGGCTGGCATTTGTTCTGTTCTGATTGGGTGACACTCTTGTCTGGGTTTTTAAATGTTCTAAAAATCATTCCAAATTAGAGGGACATCAGTGCAATACTATTTGTTTTTTGTTTTTTATTTTTAGCAAAACAACTATTTCAGTTTTATTTATAGCCTTCCGTCACTCCAAGATGAAGGAGTGAGTCCATGGAGTAGGGTCTAAAATAGATTTGCGTGACTTAAATAATCACTTTTTCCTGCAGTTATGGAGTCTTTTGATTTTGTGTTTTGTAATAGTTTTGATCTCATTATTACCTTAAAGTCACCCATTCCCTTGGGGGCTTTCTTCAGATTCCCATGAGAGTAACCTTACTCAACATTTCATCATGTGTACAGTCATCTTTGAATTCCAGCTTAGGTTCAAGGGAGGACTTCAGAACACTAATAAAACATATTTATGAGTGCCTGCTGTATGCTGGACACTTGCTATTTAGTGTAATCCACACAAGACCTGTTTTAAAGGTGAACATCATACAGTGCTCACATTCAAACTCAGGTCCAAGGGATCAGAAGCCTTCTTCCTGGGTGAGATCCTCACAGAATCGAGGACCAGGGGAGTGTTCAGACAATTCTTTTCCTTGCTTGCTGGGATTTCTTCGTGATTTGCAACAGTATGTTTGGATATTAACACTTCTAGCCCCAGAGCTCTTCTGGAAGTCTTTGGGATACTTTGGGGTATCTGGACTCTGAGAGGGGCCAAGATGGGGTTCAGAGGAGTGGCACCAGGAGTTAGCTGCTTTGAGCTTGCTTCAGGATGTAGGATTTAAGAGAGAGAAGAAGTTGAATCCAGCTCACCAACACCCAGTTTTTTTCTCTGTATTCTCTCTGCTTTTGTCTTGTCTAGCTTTAATCTATTCTTACACAGCTTTTGAAAGGCAAATTTAATCACATCAATTTCCTGCTTAATTTTTCCTGCAATGACTTCTTATTGCTATAATAATAAAATTTAAGCTCCTTACTCTGACCTTCAAAGTTCTACTGACCTGGCCCTTGCCTACTACTCCAACCTTATGCCATGGCACTCTTCTTGCCTCCGACGTCCAGCAAAACTAGCTTTCAGAACTGAGCACACCTTGATCTTCCCCACCTTGGGGCCTTTGCACATGCTATGCCTTCTCCCAGTCATGTACATCCACTCCCTGTTACTCTCTCACTATACTACCCTGGACAATTTCTTCACAACATTTCCCAAGTATATAATTATTTGTTTGCTTTCTCACTGGTTTATCTTCATCTCATTACTAGATTAAGAGCTACATGAAGAGAGAGACCATTTGTCATTAAGTCAACATGTTTACCCAGGGGCTGGTGCTGTGCTCAGCACAGAATGAACACTCAATGAATTTTAGTTGATTGTATAAGTTAATGAACTATGCTAGACATCTATGTTATCCACAAGTTGGACTGCAGTGCTCTAATATAGGGTTAAGATAAGATTGACCGTTCCCAGTTCATATAAACACACAAGTGATAATATGTAAGTTGATTCCAATTTTAAGTTGTATCTAATTTTTCGTGAATCATTGCTGGCTGTTAGTGGTTATCTGTATAAGAATCTATTGTCAAATAATGTTGAATTTCATATAAAGTTAGTATTTTATTACTGTAGGTGTAATAAATGGATTTTTAAAAACTGTATTTCATAGCATCCTCCAAAGAGACTGTGACTTCTTTTTGCCCCTCCACTCAAAAAATTTTGAGAACCACTGGCCCATATGACTCACTTGACAATTTATCCTGTTATGCCTTATGACAGCTTTTTAAACATTTTGTCTCATTTCATTTACATCTCATCTAATTGCCTTATATACCTAACTAGATTGTAAGCATCTTGAAGTACACAATCATGGCTAGCTTCTTTGTCTCCTCTAAATTTCCCGCAGCACCCAACCTAACATCTTGTGCACATAGGGTGCTTCACGAATACATGTTGATTGATTAATCTCTCCCTTCATAACTAGATCATTTTGGCTTGGCTGGAAAGTCACAAGGAAATATCACCCAGTGCCTTTTTTTTTTTAGTTGAGATTCCCGTAGCATTAACCATTTTAAAGTGCACAATTCTGTGACATTCAGCACATTCACAATGTTGTGCAAACATTACCCCCATCCAATTCCAAAACATTTTCATCACCCCAAAAGGAAATCCCATACCCATTAAATAGCCACTCCCCATTTCTCCCTGGCAACCACGAATCTGCTTTCTGACTCTATGGATGTGCCCATTCTGGACATTTCATACAAATGGAACCATGAAGTATGTGGCCTTTTGTGTGGCTTGTTTCACTTAGCATAATGTTTTCAAGGTTTATCCATATTGTGGCATGTGCCAGAACGTCATTCTGTTTTACGGCTGAATATTCCATTGAACGGACATACCACATTTGTTTACCCATCCATCTACTGATAGGCATTTGAGTAGTAGCCATCTGTGGCTATCACGCACCCTCTGGCTTGACTCACCTCCACTCGCTCCTGCTCTAAATTGGAGTTACTTCAGTAAGCAAAATCCTGGAAGGGTCTGGGAGGCTGTGAATGCTCTCTGTGAACAGAATTTAAGTGCTCAATGAAATTTTAGTGTTTAGTAATGTGTGCCTATGGTGACCTAGTTCTGTCAAAGCCAATCTAAAGACTAAGGGGACAGGATGACTTCCGGATACACTGTAATATTTTCCTATCTATTCCTTATGCCTCCCTACGATGGTCCTAAGAGGTGAACTGGAGGTTGCCATGTCATAGACCTTTTCTGGGGAGAGCAAGGCTAAACATGAGGAAGGTCAGTTAAACCTGGCCTTCTGGGGCCCTGTTGTACTGCCATATGTATGAACTTCTTATTCTTAAAAATTTCAGACACACATAAAAATAGTCTAGTTTAAACTCCCACTCATCCATCACCTAGCTTTAACAATTAACATCTGCTGTTCTTATTTCATCTATTCCCCTACCACCATTTGTTATTGTTTAAATGTTCTTATTTATTAATTTGTTGCTGGGATATTTTAAAGATAATCCTAGACTTAATATTGTTTCTCTCATACATATTTCAGTATGCATATCTAATTTTAATTTTTAACATAACCATAATATCATTATTACACATTTCCTCCCCAAAAAAGAACAATTCTTTAATATCATCAACTTTATTCAATTTTCCCTGATTGTGTCAATTATGCCCTTTTAATGGTTGGTTCAATTCAGAATCTATACAAGGTTCACATAGTGGATTTGTTTATTGTGCTCTTAATTCTCTTTTAAAGTGTAACTGTTATCTTGTAGAATTGCTGGATTTAGATGATTAAATCCTTGTAATTTTATTCAATATAGTCTGCCATCCCCCGTAAAGCAGTAGTAGAACTACAAATTTAACTAGATTCAGTTCAATGGGTGTGTGTGTGGATAGGGACACTTCATAGGTAGGGGCACTTCATATTCCAGTTGCCTCATATCAGGCATATCAGGCATGATGTATTTACCCCCTGTTTTCCAAAATGTTAAGATTGAATAGCGATTCAATGATGGGTTAGGTGGGAAAATGATCCCCCCAAAAATATCCATATCCAGTCTCTAACCTGTGAATGTTGCCTTATATGGAAACATTAAAGGGGGGGGGGTCATTGTAGAGGTGATTACATTGAAGATCTTGAGTTGGGGAGATTAACCTGGATTATATGGGTGGGCCCGAAATGCAATCATAAGTGTCTTTATAAGAGAAAGGCAGAGGGAGATGTCACACACAGAGAAGAGAAGGTGATGTGACCACTGAAGCAGAGGTTGAAGTGATGAGGTAACAAGCCAAGGGATGCCAAAGTCAACAGAAACTGGAAGAGGCAAGGAACTGAAGTGCTGGAGATTTCAGAAGGAGTGTGGCCTTGTCAACACCTTGATTTCGGCCCAATGAAACGGATTTTGGACTTCTGACCTCCAAAACTGTGAGAACAATTTCTGCTGTTTTAAGTCACCAAGTTTGTGGTAATTTGTTACAGCAGCCATAGGAAAGTAATGCAAATGTGATCTGCCCGGTCCATCCATAATAAAGTTTTCTATCAATTTTTCCCACAATTTTTGTTGCCATTGATGACTGTTGCCTAGATTTATTGCATTAGGGAGTAGAAAACAGTGATTTTCTAATTCTGTCCTTTTTCTGCAATTATTACACATGGTTCTTCCATAAAGAACTGTTTTCCTCATCAACTATTTGATTAGCCTGAGTGTTAGCACATGTGGAAAACACAAGAGAGATGCTTAAGATTTTTCCGTAATTGATATAGTTTCAGAATAAGTTGATGCCTTAACAATCTCCAAGGTGATCAATGAGTTTTTGTTTGTTTTTCAAGTATCATTATGTGCTCATAGGTTTTCACATATTTGATAAGTTTCAATTCATTATAATCCTTATTAACAATGCTCAAACTGCCCCATCTTTAAGCCACGGAAGCCCCATCAAACTTGACCTGCCTTTTAAAAGCCAAATAATCGCTTCTCGGCCTTTTGGCTAAGATCAAGTGTAAAAGCCAAATAATCCTGGACACTGAGTGAAGAGGGAGTGCCCCGGATGTGAAGAGAAACAACCAGTGATAAAATGCCGACCTCCATCTCGGTCTCCTTCTCATGAGTCACACTTACAACATTTTTTTGCAAAGCCTTTGGCAAAAAAGAACCACCATGAAGACGCTTAATAAATCTAACATCTTCCCATCCTAAATACAGTAGTCCCAGGCCTAACTTCACAGTAGAATCACCTGGGGAGCTTTTTTCTTTTCATCTTTTTTTAATTTTTAAGATTTATTTTATTTATTTATTTCTCCCCCCACCTCATTGTTTTGAGCTCGTTGTCTCTCTCTGTTCATCGTGTGCTTGTCCTCTTTTTAGGAGACACTGGGAACTGAACCCAGGACCTCCCATGTGGTAGGCCGGTGCCCAACTGCTTGAGCCACGTCTTCTTCCCACCTGGGAAGCTTTTTGAAAATACATATGCCTGGGCTCTGCCCCCAGAGGTTCTAATTCCCTTATCAGAGGTGGGGCATCCATAGTCTTAAAAAAGAACCACCAGGTGATTCTAATGTGCAGCCAGGATTGAGAACCACTACCCAAATGTATCTATCAAGCTTCTGAGATGTTCTTGTTTTCTTTGGAAAGGCCTGGTCTTCTGACTTCTTCAAGTAAGAATCTTTGACATTGACCACACATGGAACAAGATTGAAAGCTTCCCATTCATTGATGTGTTTTCTTGCCCCCAGATTCAAGAAAGAGTTGGTTATTAACCATATCACCACAACTAAATTAAAAAAGCAAAAATACACCCATACCCAAGCTCCAATGCCTCTCATTCTTAAGTCTACATTAAATCTTTCCCTCTTGCTACTCCTTCCTTCTCCAGACTTTATTGACTACCTTATGACATTTGTCTACAGAGAAGTCTCCTTCAGTAGATTGTAAGCAAGGGCTGTGCTGTATTCACCTTTGTAGTCTTCCTTTCCCACAGTAAGTACAGCAGAGATTTAAACATAATTGGCATTTAGTAAAGGTTTTTGTTTGGTGCAATAATATTACCAGGATAATTCTGTTTTCTCTTCCACTTTCAAAATATCCTCTGTTGGATTCTACTTTATAAACAAAGGATTTTTGAAATTTCTATGTTCTTTGCCTAGATATAGTGTAGATAATTTTTCATTTTGCTTCATTTTGTGCATAAAAAGACTCTGGGTAAACAATTCCAAATTTTACAGACACTTGAAATTTAAAATGCATCTAACTTTTAAAAGTTTCTCTTTTTGAATATATCTAGTGATAATAAAGGTAAACAGGTGTTTGAAAACATACTGTTGTGAAGTACCAACCTGGCAGAAAACCTGTAGCATTTATAACAAGAACATAATCCAACTGAATTTGTAATTAGCACTTTTGAAATGTTCTCCTTATTATCGTTATTATTAGCCACAAAACTATGCAGCTTTGGCTCACACACATAGGAATTTTAGGTTGTGAATCTAGGCAAAAGCAGTTAATATAGAACCCAATAAAAGAAATATGTTGAAGATTTTATGGAAGTGATTTTAAGTTAACTATTCAAACATGAATATCAACTAGGAGGTAATAATTGACTCTTGGGCCGAAGAAAATTTTCACTTTTGAAGATGCAGATCTTTTAACAATGAACCATGTCTCAATGATTTGAGAAAAATGAATACACCCATGAATGGAATATATTGGGGAAGTAATCATGGGGAAAAAAGGAATAATCGTAGTTGAAGAGACATAGCCTAATGGAGGAGAGAGAATTTCAGCTTTCAGGCTCCTGTCTCCACTGAGCTTCCAGAAGAAGCTACTCTGGTCATTTTCCAGACCATAAAGGGTTCTGGTAGACCCATTCCTAGTGACCCATGTAGGGAAAGTGATGGGACACCCACCACAGTTGCAATTCACTTCATTAACATTTCTCGAGCAACCACATTGGACAGAACATTGTATTAGGAGAAACAGGCATAATCTAATAAATTGGGCTCATATAAACTGTAGGGAATCTGGGGATGATTATCAAGCAATATACCAACACTTAACAGTAAATTCAAAGCATTAGTTGTGGGATTAGTATGAATTGCTGTGGGAGATGCCAACGGAAAGTAACAGGTAAGGGTCAGGTTAATTAGGCAGGGAAGCTTTCTGGAGAAGATTCATTTTTACTCTAATTTTAAATGGTACCATAGCCTGATTAGTAGAAAGATCAGGAAACACCCGTTCAAGTAGACCTGACACAAGTTAAGGCATGGATATGGTGCCACTTAAATTGGTAGGGATGGCCAACATACTGATTTGATGAAAAAAGAACTTGCCTCATGCAATGCTTGGTATATGTTTAATAAGTGTTTCTATCTGCTTAATAAAAGTAGATACCCAAAAGGCATTTTAAGAATCTCAATAAATATTTGAGAATCAATGACTTTGACTTTCCTAGGTTTCCAGAAGGGTGTATAAATAACACCTTAAGAAAATCAGACTTAACACTTAATGATGATTTAGTCCAACTCTAGACAAGACATGCCCAGTTCGTTGTAGTGCCCTGTGAGCCTTACTTTAGTAAGGCTTACATTTCCACTCATTTATATTACCTGCTTGATGCTGTATGTCTTTGGTTTTATGATCCTTGGTATAGACAGAGCAGACAGAATGTCCTTTATGATCATAAGCCTAGATGTTGGGAGAACAATGTCATTTTCCAAGGTTACAGAATAGCTGCCTACAAAGGCTGATTTGCCTTTAAGGTAACCTCTTGTCTCAATCTCAGGGATGGGCCCCTGGCTTTCATATTTCTTCAGGGTGATCCTGCCCATCTCCCCATCTGCCTATAATTTCTGTTTTCAACAAACAGTTACTGAGTTCCTTGTATTTGCCAAGTAGAATCCTAGAAAATGTATAGATCTAACAGCTTAAGGAGTGATTCAGTGAAGCAAAGAGCCACAAAACAGCACGATAACTGGTAACAGGGCTTCCACACCATGCCCCAGGAATTCTGAGTTAGTTGGTCTGGCTACTGGTATTTATCCCTGTCTCTCACCCCCAGGTGATTCTAATATGCAGCCAGGGTGGAGAATCACTGAGCCAAAACAATGGTTCTTAAACTTTGGTCCTCGGATCACCAGCAGCTGCATCACTGGTAAAAATGTTAGAAATGCAAGTTCTCATACCCCACACTAGACCTGCTGCATCAGAATCTCTGCTGTGGGGCAGGGAGAAGGCAGCAGGCTGTGCACAGATTGCAGGGGATTCTGATTCACACTCAAGTTTTAAAACTACTGAACTAGAGGAATACAAATAATTTTTGCATAGAGACTGGGGAAGCCTCCCAGGTAGCCTCTTTGAGCAAGTCTTGTTCCTTAACTACACCAGTGGTCTTTTGTGAACATACTTCATTAGCAGATTTTCTGTTTTTCTTCTTATAATTATTTTTCCATACCATACATATTCAGGGCCCTAAGTAATGCCAACTTAATCCAAAGGCAACTCAATTCAACAAGTAGCCATGTATGAACCCAACCTGACCCTAGGCATTCTGCAAGATTTTTTTTTTTAAGTATATGGCATAGTTTCTGGAGCCTTTGAGGAGTCAATAGTCACATAGGTGAAGCCAGAGCACGGTAAAAGACAATTTACTGATAGCATTCGCACTGCACGCTTCAGGAACTCAAGACGGTGATGCTAACTATGGCAGGAGCAATCCTGGAAAGCTTAATGGAGCAAGGAAAACTTGAGCTGCGCCTTGAAGCTTGAGTAGAGTTTGGCTCAGTGGAGGGCAGGGGATTTGAAAAGCTATAAAGTGCTTTATGAGTACCAATGAAGACATTGGTCTGACTGGCTGGAAGGAAGCAGGGCTCAGAGGCACATCAATCTTCCTTATTGAATACTCTGAAATATTTGGTATTTCATAGACACCCCAAAACACAAGTCAAAGAGGCAGATTTTCATTTTCCTTAATGTAATGTTGAGTTCAGGCAAATTGATGGACAGCTGAGGGGGCTGTTGCAGTGGCCACAGCAGAAGTCTGGGAATCAGGCTTAGCTGGCTTAGACTTTTGGTTTCACCATCTATTAGATGTGAGACTTACCATCTCTGAGCTTCAGTTTCCCCTTTTATACAGTAGGGATAACAAATTTCCTATAGGTTATTTCTGACAGAAATAAGCTCATAAACGTAAAATAGCAAGCATAATGGTAGGATAACCCTAGGTAGATGAAGGTATATTATGGTACCACCTGCCTCATAAATGGAATCAATTCCTGGATTTGATAAGAAGGGAAGCTGTTGTGGCTAAGAGTGAAGGCAGTGAATTCAGGGGGCTTGGGCTACATCCTACCACTTATACATTGTTTAACCGTGGCCACATAGCGTAACCTCACTGAACTTTAATGCCCTCTTTGTCATGATGTGGAATAATAATGCTGTTACACACCTATTGGAATTGCTGTAAGGATTTAATGAGATAATGCAAGTAAAGTGGCCAGCACAGTGCCTGGAACATAGCAAGTCCTCAAAAGTGGTTAGCAGTTAGTAAGGTGGGAAAGGCTGTCCACTCATGGGTTGTGGTACCAATGCAAACCCATGACCTCTGGAGGGGCTCTGTGCCTCTCCAGGAAGGAACAATGCATTGTGGATGTCTGGGAGCTGTTCTTTATGGAAGCAGGTCCCCTTCTCACCTGTTCTTTCTTAACCTCTTTCAAACCATCCCACCCTCATACCTCTCAATAATTCTCCAACCTTTTTTCAGAAGAGCAGTCAATTATTGAACCAATTTTAGAAATGGAGCTCAGGGCACATAATGGCCAACCTGGGGACATCTTTTTCAGTAAATTTTACACTTGCAAAGGGTTCAGGCCTGTCTCCAAACCAATACTTTAATTTTCTTTCTAATGCTCGAGTGTGTAAAAAATGAAAATGGTCAGAAGTCAAAAGACAAATGTTTTCATCTCCATTGTGCCCTCCCTCCCCCTCCACCCATCCCCAGACCTCTTCTAAAGCCCCAATCCCCATTTCAATTATGTCCAAAACCTTAAATGGAAAAATTCAATCCAGGGATAACATTTTAGAGCTGATTTACAAATCCCTTAAAAGTGCCAAGTTTAGGTTTGACATCGTTCCTTATGCTCCGTAAAAATAAAGGTGCTTGAGAAGCCTTTGGGGTCCTTGATCTGCTGAAGCACTTCCTTCCCGTATTTTGTTCTTCTCGTTTTACCTCTTATTACTTCACATGAAGCCGTAGCTCTAAGGATGGCTCCACCCCCACTGTAAACCTCTGTTATTGATCATGTACTTACATGGTTGGCGGCGTTTTATGTAAGAGGAATAAATGATATAGTTGTTTCTACCCATTAAACTATAGTGTTATCAAGGGATTGAAAAACTGCCCTGAACATGGCAATTATTTTTGGAGGTTCTGTAATGTTAAAATATAATTGCCTAGTAATCTTGTATTTACTGTGTGGTGGCACAGTATAGCTAACTTCATGTTTGCACCTTATAAAATGTAAAGACATTTAGCATGTCTAATTTTTTCTTCTCTTCCTGCCTTTCTCTTTCCCTGATGCTCTACCCACAGGCATTTGGATATGGGGCTTCTAAAGACTTCCAAGTGTGGTATTTTTCCCCCTGCATTAACTCATCCTTGGAGATCAGTAACTTCCTACTTAGTATGATGTGGGGTTTCCCAGGCTCTGGTCATGAGGGAAGAGGAGCTGGGGTCTCTGAGGCACAAAAGACTTCGCATGATTAGTGGAGCTCTGAGAGTGGGAGAAACGTGCCTGGTGAGCAAACGTCCCAGCCTAGAGAAAGCTTAATTACAGTCAGGGGAGACTTTCCCTTCCTCAGCAGCAGCTGCCTTTGCCCACGTGTGCACACGCACAGCCTTGCACGCCAGCCATACTTGAATTCTCGTTGGAAGTGCGTTGCTGCTTCTCACTTGCTCCTCTCAGTCACTCCTAACACTGGCCACCTGAAGCCACCAACTTTCACATGTTCTGCTCCCCAAGCAAGGCTTTTCGGAATGCTGCTTTAATTTTGCACACCATTGGTGGAGAAAGCCTCGATACTTTTAAAGACCAAATTTAACAAAAAGATCCAAATAAAATAACTGGGAACTTGCTAAAGATGAGGCCAGGAGTTGTTTTAACTTTTTATTGAAGCATAATATAGGCTGGGATTTTAAAATGGTTTTCTGTTTCTCCTTGAAGGTGCCAGGGATTTGCATGTGAAATTTTAAATGTGCTTTTCTTACAGACTTGAAGGACTTGATATCTGAGTTACTCATGCCATTTCTGAGGGTTTCAATATAGAATCCAAATGCTTGATTCTTTCTATAGGACTTGACTTTCCTAACCCGTGAAGGAGACAAGAAAGGGAATAATCTCCCTAAACAGAGTACACCAGAGGATTTAGTGTAATTTTAGGAGAAAGGAAGTGAGACCTTAGTGCCTTTTAGAACTTCCTGAGGTGCGGTCCTAGAAAACCACGGCCTGGGTTTTCTCCTCTGAGATTCAGGAGTTTCTGCTGGGCTTCCAGCCCCTTGGAGGCTGCCTGATTCTGTTCAATCCATACACTTAAATACTTAGCC
>PVKH010020430.1:0-14588 GCA_004027955.1 Chaetophractus vellerosus | reverse complement strand
AGAGCATCCACATAAGGAACCTGAAAAAGTATAAAATATAAGTAAAATTGCCTTCCTTGTAAGAGGTCAAAAGCTTGGCTGGTGGCCAATGATGGGTAAGATTCTCAGAGAAAGACAACCTAAGACAGGCACAATCACAAGAGCCAAAGGAAGAAGACTAGAGTGACAAGGTGTCACCTTGTATCATCATTGTAAAGAAACTGACTTAATTATTTATCTAAGTGGTTCCTATGTGATATGATATTTTACTTATCTATAAAATAAAACAAGGGGAGATGAAGGCAGAAAAAGGAAGATGAAGAGTGTGTGTGCTCAACCCGTAAACGGGGACAAGGTCTTGGAACTGAAAACAGTTCCTTGAAGCAAGCAAGGTCTTGGAACTGAAAACAGTTCCTTGAACTAAGGTCTGGGAGCTGAAAACAGTTCCTTGGACTAAACAAGCACAGAGAGTAACTGATTTAAGATAGAGCTGGGAACAGAATAGAATGTTAGGACTAAAAGAAAGTATGCTAATGAAAACAAGAACCTTAATTTAGGTTAGGCAGCAAAAATTCATGCTTAGATACACAAAGGTTAATTATAGCTGGGACCCCAATAAAAGGGCTAAGCAAGCAGCCACTCGGTGCTGTATATGCCTGAGTGAGCTACAGCTCACTGTCTGACTCATCAACCTGTCTGACGCCTCTTTGTGCCCCCAAACCTATCTCAATCAACATATTTGATATAAAATTATCACAGAAATAGCATTTAACATTACAAGATGAAACATCACCATTAATCTAGCGACAGAAGAAATGTATTACAAATTATTTTAAATTATATGCAAAAATATGAACTCATGTTCGGTAAACCATGAAAACTAAAGCAATTGCCATGTGAATTTTAACTCCTTTGCATAGGTTTTTTTAATTTCTAGTTTTTTTCTCATTTTTTTGTAGAAAACTTTTAAGCATATAGATGAATCATGCAGAACTATCACAGAGTTACCATATACTCCTCCCACACACAGTCTTCCCTATTATTAATATTATGTATTAGTGTGATAACAGTTATAAGTGCTGAAAATACTATTATAATTACACTAAGTAGAGTCCATAGATTACACTAGGGTTCTTTCTTTATGATGTACAGTACTATGCTTATATATTTTTATTTTACTAGCAAAAGTTCTCATGATATTTACCTCTCTAAAAACTAATGAAATTGAGCATGTTCACATGTACTTGTCAGTCATTTTATATGTTTTTTGGAGTAATGTCTATTCTGGACTTTTAACCATTTTTTATGGGATGTGTATATTTTTTGTGTGGAGATGAATGTGCTCTTTATACAGTCTGGGTAATAGACCTTAACAGATATATGATTGAAAGAATTTTCTCCCATTCTTGTATATTTTCTGTATACTTTCTTGACTGTGTCCTTTGAAGAAATAAAGTTTAATTTTTATGAAATCCAGTTTTTATAATTTTTAAAATTTTGTGGTTTTTTTGTGTTTGTGTAATATCCATGAATTCATCTCTAAATCCAGGTTGGTAAAGGTTTAATATTAGACTGCTATGAGACTCATTTATAAATTTCCTACACATGGCTCTTCTGCCTCATTTATTTAGACCTATAATCAGGACTAGTCCATTCATATGCTGGTTGAGCCCTGAATCTCACCAGAGTTGCAACCATCACCTACTCTCCAGGTCATCAGAATCACCCAGGACAACTAATAAAAGGGTGATGAAGGACAATGCCCACTCCAGAAAAACAGAACATCTACAACTGCAAACAAGAGAGTACCATATATATGCCCTATAGAATCTAAACCCCTTCTCATTTGGGAGCAGTGTGGGCATCAAAATCTTAAAAGTCTCAAGATTGAGGAATAAACAAACAGGAGTTGGGAATGTAACTATGGACTAAAGTAGATTTATTATTATTTTAGTAATGGAAGAACTTGTAACATTGATATAAAGACAGTAGTCACTAGAGGTCCTGAGGTAAGGGAGAGTAAAAAATAAATGTATTATGAGGCATTTTGGGGACATTGAAATTGCTCTTCATGATATTCCAATGATGGATACAAATCATTATACATTTTGTCAAAATGTTTAAAATTGTGCATTGCAAATTGTTAACCATAATGTGAAGTATAGGCCATGGTTAGTAGCAGTGTTTCAATATATGTTCATCAATTATAACAAATGTACTACACTAATGAAAGATGTTGTTAATGGGTGAAAATGTGGGAGGGGAAAGGGGTGGGGTATATGACAATCCCCTGTATTTTTGATGTAACATTTATGTAATTTGCTCCTTGAAAAAAAGGGAAAAATGCTAAAAAACACATTTAACCCCTATGTTTTTTATAAGAGATTTAGAGTTTTAGGTATTACATTGACATTTTTGGTCTACTTTGAGTTAAGTTTTCTATATGGTATAAAGCATGGGTTTAATTAGATTATTTTTCCTGTGAATATTCATTTGTACAAGCACCTCTTATTGAAGAGATTATTCCTTCCCCATTGAATGGACTTTTCCCCATGTGAAAATCAATTGAACATACATGTATAGGTTTAGTTCTGAACTCTCAATTCTAATTAATTTTTCTATATTCAATGTCTATCCTTATGCCAGTGCCATCTTGTTTTGGTTAGTTGTTGCTTTGTAAGACATTTTTAAACTTTATTGAAGTATATCATTCACATTTCACATGTGAACCTACATGAACAATAAGTGTATCGTAAAATTTCTGAATTTACAAAACAAACATGCCAAATACAAAAGTCAGAATTAAAGAGTATTAATTATGGCAAATATCCCCGTTCATAAGAAACTTGACTGATTCTGAAATCTACAACCTAATAAATTAAATGGTGATTCTTATCAAGATCTTAGTATATTATACAACTTTTAAAAACAAAATTAAACATTTTTAATAAATTCACAAATGAAAGCCACATTCAATGATCTTATTTCACATATGGGATGCTACATATTTTCATATACTGCTATATGTTCATCAATAGAGTCATATTTAATGATTTAATTTAACAAATATACTCTGATTTAATATATTTTCATATCAATTCTGTTGTTGGTACATTTAAAGCATAGGATTGGAGAAAATGCTTTGGAGAGCTAAGTGTCAGTATAGTAGCCATGAGGAAATCAGGGATTTTTGAGTGAAGTGATTGCACCTAAGAGTGTTAAAGATGCTAAAACATTTAGGAACAATCATATTGAGCCTCAAATAAAAAATGTGGAACATGCCATAACTATGCTAATCACCAGTTGAATGAATTTCCTAAGCATGTCTCTTAATGAAAGTTAGGGGGTAGGCTGGGAAAGAGCAGGAACAATAGAGTCAGAAAGGAAATATCTGAGAGTTGCCTGAGGACTGTAATTTCCCTAAATCCCAACTTCCAGAAAATCACTCTTGTCAGATGAAGCTCTCCCTCTGCGCCTGAGTGAGGAGGCTCTTCTCTCCTTCCTGGAAATCCCTGAAGAAGGAATCTTGTGATTGAAAGCCAATTATTATGCCTTACTTGGATTACCTCATTATATTCACATTGAAAATGAGAATCAGATCCAAGTATGCCCTTAAAGATGGCTGGCTACAACAAAAGGTAATATTTATCTTAAAAACTTACTAACTGCCCAAATCAAACAAACAGAAAAGTGAATTCACATTGTGTGAATGGACTCTGGATCATAGACTGTGGAGGGAAGCACATAGATGGGACTGAATGTCTTGATATTGGTGCATTTACCAGAGTCTGAGCTCCACATGCCAGCTCACACAACTGAAAATATCTCTTAACACTGGGCTAATTGCCTGAAGTGGCCTTAGTCATGGTTATATCAAATGGCATTAATGTTCCATGTTGTATCCGTTTCCTATTTCGACTGAAACAAATCACTACACCCATGGTAATTTAAAACAACACAAATTTATTGTCTTAATATTCTGAATATCAGAGGTCCATTGAGATCAGTTATGAGGGTGAATATATCTCTCTATATTCAATGTATTTATTTGAATAGCATACAATTAGAATTGTTTAGTTAGGTTTATCAATCTTTTCTAAGACTATTTTATTCAATTTATACTTATAAATGGTGAGATGATTTGTTTATATCTAGTATTACATGTTACTATATGTAGAGTAAATAGTTCATAAGTGTAACAACCATGATGAATAGTTGATGATAAATTTTATGGATCAATTTTACAATAAAGCTCCTATATATATTAATTTTAGTCTGTTGAAACTTGTATAATATATAATAAATATTGTTTACCTAAAGCAATTGTTGGTATCTGTTTTTGCAAATAATTTGTTTTTCAAATTTCTGTCATTTTTTATTATATGTCAGCAGTATACTTTTGAAATTTTTGTTGCATTTTACCTCTATGTCACATGCAGATAAAATTTTATTTGTTGTTTATTTTATGTTATTTGGAAATTGCTTAGAGCAAATAATAAGAAAATTAATAAGAATATGTTTAAGCAAAATAAGTGACTAGAAAGAAGCATGTTGTAAATTTCTTAGAACAATCTTGATATTTTTTAAAACTATATTTCAGGGTAAATTATCAGAAGATCAGAAGGATTTATGCAACATATAAATAAGAGTACACATTTAATATCAAATTACACTCAAAGAAGATTTCATCAGATATCCATTTCTAATTGTGTGGTAATAACTATTCATTCTCACATTTTTTCTTATTTTTAAAAGAGCTTTAGATTACATAAATGTTAAATAAAAAATATAGGAGATTCCCATATAGCCCACTCCCTCCTCCTCCCACAATTTCCTCTTTAACAAATACTGTCATTAGTGTAGTACATTCGTTACAATTGATGAAAACATATTGAAGCAGCGTTACTAACCATGGTCTATAGTTTACATTATGGTTTGCACTTTGCACCTCACAATTTAATGGTGCCGTATAAAGTGGAATTATACATTTTGACAAAATGTATAATGGCTTGTATCTGTCAGTGCGATAACATGCAGAACAATTCTAATGTCCCCAGAATGACCCATGTTACACCTTTTCCTCCCTCTCCCTTCCTTCAGAACCTCTGGTGACCACTGTCTTTATATCAATGTCACAAGTTCTTCCATTGCTAGAATAATAAGCCTACTTTGGTCTGTACTTGCATCCCCTCCTTATGTATGTGCATTCCTTGATGTTGAGGACTTTGGTATGGTGATGCCTACTCTGCTTCCCACTGAGGGGACTTAGATATCATGGGGCAGATGGATGGAACTGTCTTGCTGAAGATGTATATGTTCTTGTTTCTTTGATATGGTCTTTGTCCATGTATTAGTCAGCCAAAGGGGTGCCTTTCCAAATATACCAATAATTTGTTGGTCTTTATAAAGGGTATTTATTTGGAGCAGAAGCTTACAGTTACCTGACCACAAAGCATAAATTTCTTCCCTCACCAAAGTCCACGTGTTGGAGCAAGACAGCTGCCGGTGTCTGACAGGATTCAGGCTCCTCAGGTTCCTCTCCTCCCAAGACTGCAGCTGTAGACTATCAGGCAAATGGCTTACTTGTCTTCTCCTGGGGCATCCTCTCCAACATCAGAACTGCTTCTCAAAACTTCCTTGCCTTTTATACTTGAGACCACAGCCACTGAGGGGTGGGGCTCAACATCCTATGGATGTGCACAGTTAACACCCTCATCATAACCTAATCATGCCCAAATTAAGAGATCCGATTACAAGCGTGATTCAATTTATATTTTTGGAATTCATAATTACATAAAACTGTCAAACCATTGCAGTCCATCATCATCCTTTTGTTAGCTTTCCTGGGTGAGAAAGAAGAACTTGAGAGTCAGTGTTGGCTGCAACTCTGCTGAGATTCAGGTCTCAGCCAGCATATGTTGAGTTGGAAGATATCAGTCTCTGGGACATATATTTAATGACTATAATGCTAATTATAGGTTCAAACAACTTGGGCAGAAGATCAATGTGTAAGAAAATTATAGGTGAATCTAATTTTAATACACTGAGGACATAGGTTATCAAATATAACAAGGTGAGGCCCATCAATGGAATGCCCATTGCCTGGGGTTGTCTGCCCTGCTTAAAGTGTCTAGATTTCTCTAGAACCCTCAGGAGCACCCCTGCTTGAGACACTGTTTACTATGGCAATCAATGAGATCTTCATTAAATGTTCATAAGCATAACCACTGTAATGAACTCTTGACTCACTTTGAAATCTCATAGCCATAAAAACTCATTTGTATTTGATATTTCCCCCTTTTGTCCTAGGTCTTTTTTCAAATGCATAGCTATATGGCACTGGGTAATAATCACTTGGTGCCAGGGAGGCTAATCCCTGGGAGTCATGTCCCATGTCAAGGGGAATATAGTGAATTTATATGCTAAGTTTGGCTTAGAGAGAGGCTACATTTGAGCACCAAGGAAGGTTTCAGGAGGTAAGCCTTAGCTAATGTGTATTGCTAGGCTAAGTTTCAACTTCAAAAGAACAAGTTTCATAAGTACAAGCATCAATACCAAGGGCCTGCAGTACTGACCTTTCCTCCTTTGCTAGGCATTGAGCATGTATTCTTGATATTCATGCCACTCTATTAGAGAATGTACCTGGGCTCCCCAGGATGTAAATTATTATTCCATTGGTTTTTCTGTGTATTCCCACCTACTAAGACAACAGCCCATGACCATAAAAACACATTCATATTCCATAAAGACATACCCCAGGTGCCTCCTCCCCACACATCCCTTCACAACTGATACCCCACAATGGCAGTCTTACCTTTCCACTTTTGCAACATTTCTGCAATCTAAACAATGCCAACAAAATTATTAATAATGAAAGTAAAATATTATAAAACAAATAAAAAATAAAAAAACAAAAATTAGAATATATTTTTGGCATTGTGCCTTTCATCACCATAAGATCTGTTATATTTTATGTTTATTTACAATTTCTTCTTCATGTTCCCCAGTGTCTAATTTTTTTCACTTTATTTTCCCCAAAGTTTAAATTACAGAAAAGTCACATAGAAGCTATGCTCCAAGGTTAGCAGCAATTCTTCAATATGCATTCAATGATTATAACAAATATACCACACTAGTTAAAGATGTTGCTAATGGGGAAATTTGGGGACGGAGAAGGGATACGTTATATGGGAATCCCCTCTATTTTTGATGTAACATTTACGTCATCTAAAGCTTCTTTAAAATTAAAAAAAATTAAAAATTAAAAAAGAAAATAAAGGGGATTCCCATATACCCCCCCACATCCTCCCCAGTCAATAGCACCCTACATGAGTTTGTTCATTTTTTATAATTGATAAACAAATATCAAAGCATTGCTACTAACCATGGTCAATAGTTTACATTATGGTTTACCATTTGCACTGTGTACTTGAAGCAATGGAAACAAATGCCCCTCAGCTGAAAACAATCCAATCAAAGGGTTCCTACTCCACAGGAATGGACCAACTTAAGAACATAACTTCCTGGCATCCACAAATGATTGAAACTACCACAGCCATTTTTTAAGTAATTGTCTGCTTTTTAAAGGGCAGGCAAGGTCAGGAGTTTGGCACCCTGTCTTTGGGCCTTACCATGGAATTTATGCTCCCCAGTGTAAAAGAGTTAGACTCATTTATAGTTTCCCTACACATGGCTCTTCTGTACCTTTCATTTGAACCCATAATTAGCACTATGTTTGTATAATTTATGTACCAGAGACTTACATCTTTGGTCTGCTCACATGCATGTTAAGTCTTGAATTGCTGCAGAGTTGCAACATGTACTATCAAGTTTATTGGGGTCACCTGGGAGAACTAACAATGAGATAGTGATGGACAATCCTCATCAAAAGGAGCAGAATGTCTGCAACTGCAAGCAAGGTAGTTCCATCCATATACCCCATGGGATCTAAGCCCCCTCTCAATTAGAAACCAAGTAGGCATCAACATCCAAAAATCCTCAGGATTGAGGAATGAACAATGGACTAAAGTAGACTTATTATTATTCTATTATTGACCTTACTATTCTAGGAATGGAAGAACTTCTATCATTGATATAAAAGCAGTGGCCACAGAGGTTCTGAAGGAGAGGGAAGAATAGGTGTAACATGGGGCCATTTTTTGGACATTGTAATTTTCCTGCATGTCATTGCTATGAGGACTCAGACAATTAGGCATTTTGTCATAACCTATAAAATACATAGCAGAGTGTAAACTATAATTTAAACTATATTCCAAGTTTAGTAGCAATGCTTCAATATGGGTTCATCAGTTGTACATGTGTACAACACTAATGAAATATGTTGTAATATGGGAAAGTGTGGGAGTGGGGGGGGTGGAGTTATGAGGATCCCCTATGTTTTTTATGTGATATTCATGCAATCTAAAGCATCTTTAAAAATAAAAATCTATAAAAGATTTATTTGTTATTTGTTACAATTGATGACAGGATATTAAAATAGTACTATTGACTATAGTCTATAGTTTACATTAGGTGTACTTTTCCCCATATACCATCTTATTATTAAAACCTTGTATCAGTGCTGTACATTTGTTATACACATGAGAAAATATTCTTATACTTGTACTATGAACTGTAGTCCATCACCTACAATAAGGTTCACTATGTTGCTCAGTCTTATATTTTACCTTTAAATTTTATTCTAGTAACATATATTACCTAACATTTCCCCTTTTACCCTTATTCACCAATGTAATCCAGTGCTCGTAATTACACTCACAATAATTTGCTACCATCACCATCATCCATTTCCAAACTATTTGCAACTAACCTATATACAAATCCTGTACAAATTAGGCACCAACTTCTCATTCTCTAACCCCAATATAGCAGCTGGTAACTTCTATTAAACAAATTTTGCTTATTTGGTTGCTTTTTACAATTAGCTCTTATCAGAAAGTTTTTGCAATAGTTGTCCTTTTGTGCCTGGCTTATTTCACTCAACAAAATGTACTCATGGTGCATTGATATTGTCACATGCATCAGAACTTCTTTATGATAAAAGTATTCTATTTTATATGTATACCACATTTTTTCTATTCATCTGTTGATGGACACTTTGGTTGCTTCCATCTTTTGGCAACTGTGAATGATACTGCTATGAACATTGGTGTGCAAATATCTGTTGTAGACTCTGCTTTCCATACTATTGAGTACATACCAGTAGAAGGATTTCTGGGTCTTTATGGTCTTGGCTCTTATATTTAGATATTGATTACATTGGGAATCTTACATTTCATAAAATAATGGAGAAAGTAGTTTTCTTATTCTGCTAAAGTAAAATATTGTTAATTAATGTAATCATGGCAAAGGTGTAGAATTTAAAAAGTAAAGTACTAAAAATATTTAAATCCATTTAATATGTTGTAAACTGCATTGGAAGTACTTAGAAAGTGTATAAAAATTAAGAGATACACTTCAGTGTTGTCAAACATTCTTTTGCATTCAAACCAGGCCTCCAGTGCCCTACATGGTCCCTCTCTATTTGACTTATTGGCTAGGCTGCTCACTATGATCCCTAAAATATTAAAATGATCTACCACATCTCTTAATATTTCCTCGAGGAAGATGGAAAGTATGTAGTAGTTTAAGACTCTGCCACAGGAGGTGATGGCCTGATATGGCCAGATTTACATTCCCTACAAACTGGCTTTGTTTCATAATGACAAATTGTGTTATTCAACAAGCCAGTGAAACCCTGGCTCCCTCCAAGGTCCAAAGCAGCATTCTGGCTGTGTTTAGGATATACCAAGTGAAGCAATAATTATGAGAGTAATGTGAGTAGAACCTAAACAGACACAGTTGGCATTATGGCTTGCTCCCAAGGAGAGAAAACATATATGGTATTGAAAACCTGGAGCTTAGATCTATTAACTGCAGCTCAAAGAGGAACTTGTGCATTGATTAACGCATTGATTAGTATTAAGTACTGTATTTATATACCTAATGAATATAATAATATCTCTTCTATTCTAGGTCATATGCAGAAGAATATTGCACATGTTAAAAGTCTTTATAAACTTAATTCATTTTATAAGTAATTAATGCATGTGCTTATAAGATAAAGGAATGGCTCTCTTAAGTATTGTCTTTATTTTGCTAACTATATGCTTATCTTATTGTTGCCTATATTTTCTTTGTGAATTTATGTCTAGAGCAGTGAATCTCCTCATACCTCTCCTAGCTGTCCTAGGCATAACCACCACTGTGGTAACAGGAGGTGCCAGTTTCCGAGACTGAATTTGAAACTTACAAGATCAAGCCCATCAGCTTCAGGAGAATGTAGCCTCTGGTGCACCTGGCCTTTTTCAGTCCCATAGTCCATTATGTTATAGCTGGTCCCCTTTTCAGGGCCACTTGCCATTATTTTTTTATCCTTTTACTATTTTCAAAATTCTAAATTTATTTCTCCCAGAATCAATGCCTTCCAGTACAAGTTAGTAAGCATGTGTGATTTCATCCAGTTTCATCCACAGTGTCAAACCTGCATTCCCTCACTTTAATAAAATAAAGAATTTCACACCTTGTTAGGCAGGAAACTTCTGCTTCTAACCAGCAGGAAGAAACTGCAGAAGAATTACCATCACCATTCAGCTCTCCCTTAAGAATATGGGTATAAACTCTCTAAGGGGGTTGGTTGAGGCAGCTTATTATAGGAAAAGAGGGAAGACAGCTGGTAAGAATAAAGCACATCAAAGAACCTGATCATGAGTTTCATTATGAAAGTTCCAGACTCAAATGAAGTCCTTGATAACTCCAAATAGAAAGGCCTCCCCATTGTTTCCCTGAAAGCTGACAGGTGAGTGTAGAAAAGTAACCAATCAGGACAGCAAAGAGCTGAGGCCCTATGTGTATCTATGTGTACTCTCCTTATTCCTAAATTAGTTTTTTTTTTCCTGTCACTATAGAAAGCTCAGGTAATTTACAAAGGGAATATGTATGGTATTCATATCTCCCTTACCTGTTACTTTGTTATCTACTCATGGACATATTGCTTGTATACTGTTAGACCGGCATAAGCTTCCTCTTATTGTTCCCCATAAACATCTTTCTTTTTACCCATAGTGCCCTAGCAATTACCCTTCTCCAGTGAGTTTTGGCTGTAACCCATGACCACAATTGAAACAAATGTTGGGTTTACATAGAATTGCCATCTTTGTATGCTAATGGCCTTCATTGAACCATAACTTCTGCAAATTGGACAGCATGTAAAACCTTGCTGTCATGGCAGAATACAACCCATCAAAAAATTTGGAACAAGACCTTTTCATTTAAGACTGAGATTCAGCTGCCGTATTTCAATGAGATTTGTAATTATATTGTTTTCTCTTATGAGGAAACAGGTGAATAATCCAAGGCCTTTGTTAAAATACACTGTATATAATGGTATAGGATGTTTGATGGCTGAATCTGCCACCCTAGATCACATCATTCCTG
Source organism: Chaetophractus vellerosus (assembly GCA_004027955.1). NCBI lineage: Eukaryota > Metazoa > Chordata > Mammalia > Cingulata > Chlamyphoridae > Chaetophractus > Chaetophractus vellerosus. The sequence goes on along the minus strand of PVKH010020430.1, from coordinate 3,113 downwards.
CCTGTCTGAAGTGACAAGAGGAAATCTGTGATGTGGGGTGGTACCCCTGGGTTCTTTAATTTTACTATCAAGGGTATATATAGAGTAAAGCATGCCCCCTGGTGAGTCTACTCATTGGCCATTTTTGCACTAGGTGGTGTTGCAATTGTCACTGAAAAAGACCTAACAGATTTAGCCAATCATGTTGCTTAATCCCTTAATGACTCCAAAGTAATAACTTCCTAACTAAACAAAAAAACTACCCAACTACAAAAGATTGTTTTACAAAATAGTTGACTTTAGGTATTCTTACTGCATAAGAAGGTGGGATCTCTACCCTCATTAATGTTTAGTGTTTTGTATATGTTTTATAGGTCTAATAGCTTAGGGTGGAGGATTCCAATCATTCTGTTGTCTTTTATACGGTTGCTGTGGAATGTGGATACAATGTTTGTCCTATAATCAATGTAGGCAGCTATGTGGGGTGGATTGTGTGGATGCAAGCCCCCTTATGTCTTCTGCACACAGCTACCTGCATGAACAAGACATAAGTTAAAGGTTAACAACACTCCCCTGAGAAAAAGAATTCTTAGAAACCTCCAAAGCAGTAAATGTCCTTGGCAAATGTCTTTCCTACAAGGGCAGTGAAAACATCATCTGACCCCATGTGTTGCAGAATTTCTGTTCTTACATCCTATGGAATGTCATTGTTCTGAAACCCCTTATATATCACCTTTCATTTTCTCATGTCTTTGCAGTTCACTAACTTCATTCATTCTTTGATTGGTCACCATTAAAAACTCTCTCCTGGTTGTAAGTCTCAATAAAGTTTATTTCTGACTAAATGTCAGGTGTGTTTTTTGCTCTCATGTCCTCACCAATTTGTGCCATTCAGGAATTGGGTTGTAACAATGATCCACATGTATTCTGTTTGATAAAATTTTCTGTTCATCTTTATATGTAAGTGTTATGATGCTATGAAGGCACACAAATAACTTATTTAATATGATACTTATTATCAACAAATTCATATGACTAAGTACACTATGCATTAGAGAGAAGAATCTTAACTTACACGTGATAAGTGAAGAAAAATATATGGACTTTCCTATGTGTCCATGCCTATTCCCATTTTGACTTGCAAGTCTTGCTTATCAATCAATTGATCATTTGGTTTATACTTACCTATTATTTTTCTTTATTTGTCCCTTAAATATACCTAATGAAACATTTGACATTCTTAACCTTATTTTTCTTTAAATTTCCTCTTTTTACTCAAACTTTTCTTTCTTGTTATATTTTAATATTATTGTTTCTTATTGATTGAATGTCATGCTCCCTGTGTTTCTAATTTTGCAGTCTTTGATTCTCTATTCTATCCATTTCAGGCTCATTTCCTTGGATTTCTCTAATTTTCACATTTTTATGGTACTATCATACTATATATATATTTATATATATGTATATATGTGTATATATATCATTATAACTTGGAGATGTTGCAAGGTAAGTCACAGACTACAATGATACAGTGAGTCATATGTAAGTATTGCTTTCCCAATGCATAAAAAAGTTATTTTTACACTATAGTGTTGTATTTTAAGTGTGTAATAGTATTGTCTAAAAAGGAAATATAAATATTTTAATTAAAATTACTTTACTACTTTAAATAAACTTAACCATCAACTAAGCCTTCAGCAAGTTGTAATCTTTTAGCTGGTGGATGGTCTTGTTTTGATTACCATGGCCACCAAATTATCAGTGTAATGATTGCTGAAGTCTGGGGTGGCTGTGACAAAAACCAATAGCATTTCTTTACACTACTGAGAAAACTGAGGAGGAAATCAGAAAAAAGCCATGCAAAATAGTGACTAAAGGAATCAAATATTTCAGGATATACATAACCAAGGGCATAAAGGAACTTGATTCAGAAAATTATGAAACATTACTAAAATAAATCAAAGAAGGCCTCAGTAAATGGAAGTATATTCCATGTTTATGCATAGGCAATCTAAATATCATTAAAATGTCAATTCTACCATATCTGATCTATATATTCAATGCAATGCCAATAAAAATTACAAAAGCCTAATTTGTAGAATTGAAAAAGCAACCTATCAAATTTATCTCAAAAGAAGAGGGCTTCCAAATTGCCAAAAAAATCTTTTAAAAAAATAACAAATGTGATGGTCTCTCACTTCTCTACTTTAAAACATATTATTTAGCTAGATTGCTAATAACAGCATGGTACTGGCATAAAGATAGACAGATTGACTGAAGGAATTGAATTGAGTGTTCAGAAATAGACCCTCACATCTATGTTAAAGTGATTTTTCACAGGAGTTTCAAACCCACACAGCTAGGTCAGAACAATCAATTCAACAAATTTTTCTGGGAGATGTGGGTATCCATATCTTATAGAAAGAAGACACCTACCTCACATGTTATATTCAAATTAACTCAAAGTGGGCCAAGGGCCTAAATATAAAATATAGAGCCATAAAATGCATAGAAGAAAATGTAGGGAAACATCTTCAAAATCTTGTTTTAGGTGGTGGTCTCTTTTTTTAATTTATGAGAAATAAATTTATTACAGAACAACTTTTTGTAACAATGATCAGTTTTTCTAAATTTTCAGAATACTTGTGTCATTCATCTAAAATGGTTTGATACAGTATATTGTATTTCATAGTTTTTTTTCCTCAAAATTCTAAGGCTCTCCTACTCCTTTATTGAAATAAGGGCACCTACTAAGTCTGTTACACTGGGGAGTGTAAATCCCAAAGTATGGTCCACTGACAGAGTGCCAAAATCCTAAGCTTGTATACCCTGCTTATCATGTCTAGATGTCTCTAGAACACTGAGGAGCTTTGCCCTATGAGACACTGTTTACTGTGACAGTCAATGAGATCCTCCTGAGATGTGCATAAGTGTAACCTCTGGGATATCTTCCAAACTTACCTCAAAATCTCTTAGCTATAAACACTTTTTTGTATTTAATATTTATCCATTTTGGTCAAGGTATTTTCCAGGTGCATTTCTCAGTGCCAGGGAGGCTAATTTCAAGGAGTAATATCCCACGTGGGGAGGAAGGTAGTGCATTTATATGCTGAGTTTTGCTTAGACAGAGGTCA
>PVKH010020429.1:0-14589 GCA_004027955.1 Chaetophractus vellerosus | reverse complement strand
CTGGCCATGGCAGCTTTTTGCCCTGCCCACGGTGGCTCTGGCCCGCCCATGGCGGCTTGCCATTCTCAAGGCAGTCTGCCTGCTAGGAGAGGTCCTGGGAACCAAACCTGGGGCCTCCCATGTGGTATGCCGACGCCCTATCCACTGGGCTATCCAGCCGGCCCCTGGTCCAAAGGCTTTAATACCACTTATAGGCTGATGGCTTCCAAACTCATTTCTTTAGTGTTTATGGTTTCTGTAAGCTCTAAATTTAGATACCCAACTGTTTAATGTATTATATTGTAAGCCTGACATGATTTAAACAGAATTTCTTTATCTGTAAGTCCTACCCCACAGACTCTTTTTTCCTCTGACTTCCCTACATGTAGGTCACTGAAATATACCCTAGATTGATCTCCCTACTTTCATTCCCACCTCCACATCTCCCCATAGCCCACAGAGCAGCCAAGGTGATCTTTTAAAACCCACAATCCTACCATACAACTTCTTTGCATAAAGCACTCCCAAGTCATTAACATTTTATTCCTAACAACCTACAGGAACTATAATGCTTCATGTGACCTGACCTTGACATGCATCTCTGTCTTAATCACCTACCACTCTCCCCGTAACCCGAAGAGTTCCAGGCATTCTGGCTTTCTTTCTGTCCCTTGAAAATGCCAAGATCTTTCCTGCCTCCCAGGCTGTACACTTCTTTTCCCCTCTGCCCCAGATCTTTAAACACTAGAATGCATTTTGACATTTAGGTATCAGGTTAAATACTGCCTCATAATTGGGGTTTTATTGCGCCCTAAATCTTAATTGTTATTCCTTGGGACATCACCCTATATTGTTTTTGCCATATCACTTATAATCTGAGTTGATTGTGTTTATTCATTCATTTGCTTATTTATGATCTGTTTCCTACCCCCAACTGGTAAATTCTACAAGAAAAAGTTCTTATCTTTCCACCCTCGTAAATCCCCTGTGCTTAAACCACTATCTGCCATAACATAGGCACTCTATAAATGCTTGTTGAATGAATGAACAAATGAATAATGAATTCCACTTCTAGGAATTTATCCCAACAAAATAACTAAACTGTATGCACAAGGGTGTTCATCTTAGCACTATTCAAAATGAGCAAAGAATTGGAAACAACCTAAATGACCAGCAGATTCACTAAATAAACTGCATAATATTCGTGTAACAGAATAAAAAATAAAATATTTTTTAAAGAATCAAGTACATTCATATTTATTGACTTGTAAAAATGACAACTAGATATTGTTGAATTAAAAAGCTGGATAATCAGAGTCCAAAGTGTGCACCTATTTATGTAAAGGTATATATATATACAATATTGCATATATAAACTATGTGTTTATACACATGCACATTTAGACAGATGTCTGGAATTATGTCTGCAAAAATTAACAGTGGCAATCCCTGAGAAATCTCAGGATTATTTTTACTTTCTTCCTGATTCTTTTCTGAATCATTTGAATTTTTATATGAGCACATACTACATTCATAGTTAGAAAAGAGTAAAATTTCCCCTACTAACTTTTGGCTCATCAGATAGTCAATCCTGGGATTTTTGAGAAAAAAAGCAGCTTTAAGAACACTGATTTCTGAAGCTTTCTATTTCAATTCCATTTATTTCCCCCTTTTCTTGTTTTTCTTATTGTTATTTGGAATGTGGAACACTGTTAACACGGCAAAAAAATAATCCAAAAATATTAGTAGGCTAAGCTTTTCAAAGTGTATTTTAATATAGCACCAAGCATGTTCACATTTTTATTACTGATTACAATGTTCAACAGCCTGTGACACAACAATTCAGACTTTTTGGCAGATGGGGCCCAGTTTCCATTTCTTTTAGTACAAGATGTAGGGTGTGGAAACTTTCTACTTCCTTGGAAACTCTTCTGAAAATGGGTTTTCACTCAATTCAGCCTCCAAGTGTTTAAGAGGTGACTGAATTTCTGAAAGTGGTCTGACTGGTTTAGTGCCACTGGCAACCACTGTAACTTTTGCACTATGCAAAAGGGGGAAAAAAATCCATATTAAAAATCGGTCCTAGCTCTCTTTCCTATTTCCTATTTCTTTCATAAAGGGGCCAAAATGCCAGGATAATTTTCCTATGGAAACATTTAAGATCAGCATCAAAAACATTTATGTAAATAATGACATATCTAAATAACAACAATAATAATAACTTACTATTGAAAAGGCAACTCCAAAGAGAAGAGATGCCTAAATTCCACACAGTCTTTTCCTTTCTTTTAGTTTTTTTGTTTTGTTTTGTTTTAATTTTTTTTTACCACTATACTGCTAAATAGGGTGCCCATTTTCATTTAAGTGCTTGAATGAGGTTCAACAAGATGGCTAAATTGCATAAATTGTTGTTTTTTTTTTAAATCAGAGAAGTTGTAGGCTTACAGAAAAATCATGCATAAAATAAAGGGTTTCTATATACTACCCTATTATTAACACCTTGCATTGGTATGGTACATTTGCTACAGTTGATGAAAGCATATTTTTATAATTGTACTATTAACTATAGTCCATGGTTTAACTTAGGGTTCATTGTTTGTGTTGTGAAGTTCCTTGGATTTTTTAAAAATACACTTTTATATGGAAGAAAAAAATAAAGCACCAACTTTAATTGATTCCTTAACTGGGCAAGATATATTATAATGACGTTCTTAAAATGGAAATAGCTTCTGTCTGTTCCTTTCATTCAGCAGAAGGTTGGCTTCTATTATGGGTTCCACAAAATGATATGTTGAGGTCCTAATCTCCAGCACCTCAGAATTTGATCCTGTTTGGAAATAGGGTCTTTGAAAATGTTATCAGTTAAGATGAGGCCACATTGTGTTAGGGTAGTTGCTGATCCAACATGACTACTGTCCATATAAGAAGAGGAGAAGTGGACACAGACAGAGAGACACAGGAACAGATTCCATGTGATGACGGAGGCAGGCAGTGAGGCCCAAGGATCGTTGGCCAAACTCCAGAAGGTAGAAGAGTCAAGGCAGGAGTCTCCTTTACAGATCCTATAGACTTCTCACCTCCAGAACTGTGAGACTAGCCACTAAATGGCTTAAAGCAACAGTAATTGCTTAAGGCAGCCCTAGGAAACTAAGACAAATCCTTAGAATAAAGTCCTAAAATTAAGCATCGTTTATGTTTGATCTGGATGTAACCATATGCTTTTGTGGCTAAGGAGTTAGAATTCCAACCTCCCAGGGAGGCCTTCTGCACTCCCTGCTAATGGATTTCAAGAGGAAGCTAACCATGAACTTTGGTGGGCACCATCTCTGTTCCCTGAACTGCCTGCATCAGGGGGAAGGGGAGGGAGCAGACAAAACTGAATGATCCAAATCATCCTACATACTTTGTCACCTTCTAAGGGTGTATCTTCAGAGAAAGAATGCAGGGGTTCCTAAAACCCCTGTGAGTCACTGATTTTTTTTTTAAATGCCAGTATCCCGTGGTTTCAATTACCACTGATGCCCTGAGGCATCTAAGTCCTCAGCTCAATTCTTGACTTCATCCCTGAACACCCAAGTCTATGTGGGTAGATGACTTTTTTGCAAACTCAGCATGCCACGCACCAGGTCACAAATTGATTCCATCATCTTCCCACAAATCTGATCCTTCTCTTGAGTTCCCTACATCACTTGATATCCATCACTCAGTATCCTAGAGCTATGAAATCTAAAATTGAAACTTAATATTTAAGGTCGATACTCCTCTTTCCTGCAACTTTGCACACTGTCTCCAAGATCTATAAATTCCACCTCAGCAATGTCTCAGGAATTTATTCCCACCTTTCTATTCCAGGTACTGTTTTTACAGTCAAGCTCCCATTATCTTTTTTTTTTTTTTAAGATGCTTAGATTACATAAATGTTGCATGAAAAAATAGGAGATTCCCACTTGCCCTGCTCCCTATACCTCCCACATTTTCCCACATCAACAACATCCTTCACTTGTATGGTACATTTGCCACAATCAACAAACACACCCCGGAGCACTGCCACCAAGCACGGAGTACAGTCCTCACCATAGTCCACACTCCCCGCCCCCCACAATTTTGTAGGCTATAGCAAGATATATGATGGCCTGCATCTGTCATTGCAATATCATTCAGGACAACTCCTAAGTCCCGAAACTGACTGTCAAAGTAAATACTACCTCAGATAGCAGGGCTCCTAAGGGCTCTGGAGACATCCAGACACTACAGTGAGGGCAGACAGCTCAAGAGTTTGGTGACTTGCCAGTGGGCCCTACGTTGGAATTTATGCTCCCCAGTGTGACAGAGTTGGACTCAGTTGTGTTTTCCCTACACGTGGCTCTCCTGATCCTTCTATTTGAACCTATAATTAGTACTAGAGTTGATAGATGTATATCCAAGAGACTTAAATCTTTGGGATGTCCATCTTCCAGCTGGGCCCTTAATCTCAGCAGAGTTGCAACACCTACTCTCAAGTGCTTGGACTCACCCAGGACAACTAACAAGGAGATGATGATGGACAACAACCATCCCAAGATGCCAAGAGAGTCTACAACTTCATGCAAGAGATTCCCATCCATCTGCCCTATGGGGTCGGAGCCCCCTCTCAATTACAGGTGGAGTGGGCATCACCATCCCAGAGTCCTCAGGATTGGGGAATGAACTATGGACTAAAGTAGACTTACTGGTATTCTACTATAGACTTCTTGTGATTCTAGCAATGGAAGAACTCGTGTCATTGGTGTGGAGGCAGTGGGTACTAGAGGTTCTGGGGGTGGGGAGAGGGAAGAGTGAGTGTAATATGGGGGCATTTTCAGGACTTAGGAGTTGTCTCTATTACCTCTTGTCGATACCAAGGGCTGGCAAATTTCTGTCTACAGGCCAAATGCAGCCCACCACCTGTATTTGTAAATAAAGTTTTATTAGAAAACAGCAATGCCCATTCATTTACATATTATTTCTGGCTGTTTTCTCACTACAGAGTTAGAGTTAAGCAGCTGCAATAGGGACTATTATGACACACAAAGCCTATAATATTTACCATCTGGTCCATTAGAGGTGTGCACAGAGCAATCCTCTTGGAATTCTAGAATTATATGCATGAATGAGATTAAGCCAAGATTGTAGAAAACTTAATTCCATGATATCAAATCTAAGTCATCATCCACAAAGCTGTCAGATACATATTCTTAAAATCAAGATCTGATCAGACAATACAGCTTCCCCCAAATCTTCAGTGACACCCCAGAACCTACAGGGAAAAAAGGTAATTTTCTTTGTTTGCCATTCAAGGCCTTGCAAGATCTAGTTACAATCTACCTTTCCAATTTTATTCCTTGCCACTTCCTCATTTCAACTAGATAAGTTATTCAATGTTTCTGGAACACACCCTGAATTTTTGTATCCTCCTGCCTATTCTTTTCATTTCTCCCATTTGTATAGAATGCCTGCCCAAATTGGACACACGATTTGCCATCTAGCTCAAATTCTGTTTCCTCTCTGAAGCCTTCCTGAATCTTTCACTAGCAAGTTTCTTGTAGTCTGTCATGATTATCACATTAATTATACAGAATTATAACACCCTTCCCCACCCCACATCCATTCAAGAGTTCACAACCTCCTACAGTAGGGCAGGAACCATGTCCTATTCAGTTGTATTTCCCTCACAGAACTTAGCATAGCATGCAGCACAGAGCAAATGCCCAATAAAAATACTGGTTATATCAATTTAATAAAAGAACCATCAGTGTTAATTTACCCACTTGTCTCTAAAGCAGTTCTTTCATCTCCCCTATTTTCCTTTTCTTTATTCACTCCCTTGTGTACCTTATGTGATGTTACCTAATGCAGCATTTTCCAAGGAATCATTAATTTGGGAAATAAAACATGTCAAGGCTTTCAGGTTTTTTCCCCTTTTGCTCAACATTTTAACTAAAAATGTTGGGTGGCCATTAACAGCAAGCCACTTAAAAGTAACAATATTTTATGAACATGAATAGACTATAATCTAAGACATCTTAGAAAAAATGTGAACCAAACCAATTTATTGATTTAAAAAAAAAAACAGTAACATAGGTAGTCATAAATTTTTGTAACCTTAAAACTATACCTCCATGAAAATTTAGAAAATTTAAGCTGCTGTTTAGGGAACTAACCAGAGCTGAAGCTGGAAAACAAGTTGAAGGTTTTTGAAACAGTCCAGGCAATAAAGATGGCAGTGACTTCCTGCAATCCCCATACCTGCCTGGTAAGAGTCATCTTAGGTCCTTTTGGAAAAGTAAACACATTCCTGATCTCCCTCTTTTAAAAATTCTGATTCAAGAGGCTTGGGGTGGAACTCAGCTACTCATATATTTAGTAAGTACCCTAGGTGATTCCCCACAGCAAGCAAATCTGGGAAGCACAGGTTCAGAGCAGGTAGGGATGGTGGCGGGAGAAGTCAGATTCTGGATATAGGCCAACTAGAAAGGAGCAGATGCCAGATGTGTGAGAGAAAGAGGAGTCAAGACTGACTCACAACTGGGGCCATCCACCCTTCTTGGAGGACAGAAAGCAGGGCATTAAGAGTAGATTTTTTTCCTGGTAGGAAAAATATTGGGGGACCCCTATCAAGGAAAATTGACTAGGCATAAATATGAATAATAATATTTCATAGAGTTTGGCCTGGACCCCTTTTCATTCTAGTGGTCCAATAATTTGTATTAATTCTTCCTCCACCCCACCCCTCATAGAACCCCTGCTCACAGGTCCTATCAGAAGCACAGAGAAATAGGAAAGACCGGGCAGCTTGGTGGAAGGGGTAAAAATCAAGAGGACAATTATTTACAATAACTAGTATATATTTTATAGAAAAAGCAAAGTGATCAAACTGTGATATTGTCTAGAAAACTTTTACAGGGTTCTTTGAAAATATTCACCACCTTTTCCAATTGTGAATCAATAAATGTGTAAACAATGATTAGTACACATTGCTTCACACTTTACCTTTGGGTAACCTTCTTTATATAACAAAACCCCAACTGAACAAACTAACAGAACAGTTAAACAAATAAATCTTTTTCCCATAGGAAATGTCTAAAATTCTTCTTCTAACCCAAAAGAAAAAAATCTTAAATGTGATATGATTTAAAATAATGATTTTATGAAGTGATTCATGTTTTTCTAGGAAGAAAAGTGAACTTATCCATTATAACTTTGGTGTATCTTCTTTACAGAGGCCTTACTTGTTTTGTTCCTGTGTGTCTTCCTGTATGAAGGCCAATACTTTTTTTTGCCATCCAGATCTGACTTTCCAAATGTAAGCCACATTTAATGGTTTCATTTATATAGAGAATGTTTTCCTTTTTCCTTATAGAATATAAGAAAGCAAAGAAAAAACATTCCATGTGCCCAAGGCCATGATCAAATTTCAGAGGATTTTTTCCACTCCATAAAAAGCAATACCAAATTTTAGATGAAGAATTTTCTGAAAAGGTGATATTAGGTAAGAAGAGGATCAAAGTTTTATATTATTGTATACAGAGATATCTAAGTGTCCATTTGATCATAGAAATAGACAAAAACCGGTAACCACACTTAATTCTCAAGAAGCAGTTTTTCTTCCATTGTGTTGGCAATCTCTCTAGTTTAATTAGTAAATGCTTACACTGCAATTGATGTTACAGATAAACATTTGACCTTACCAGTGATTGACTTGTGGAATCCAGAAATGACCAGAACATCCCCACCCATCTCTACCATTATTTGATGGACTCAAGGGCATTCAATTATAGTGGAGTAGTAATACAATCCTAACAAAATAAACAAATTAGTCTTCCTGGCATCACTATGCTTTTAATTCTTCCATGAGCATTTGCTTCTTTTCAATATGCACCAAGTAATAAGATTATATATGGGCAATATGAGCCTTGACATCAGAGACATTTATTTATTCCTTTATTCAACAAATTTAGATAGCACCTTCTATCTTCTAGGCAATTTTCTAATAACTGAGGAACCAGTGATAAACCAGAGACAAAATTCCTATCCCTACAGAACTTACATGCTGGTAGGAAGATGGAGAAAACACTAGAGGACAGTTTGAGCTTGCTTGTTGAGAGTTTGACCCATTCCCCAAGCCATTTATCAATATAATTCTTCTTACCACATTGAATATTCTTTATGATAGACTCAGTTTTCTCCAGGTCATTATAGTCACAAATACAGTGATCAGAAAATCCTTCTGGGCATGGGCGTTGAGAGGTTGGAATATCCTGACCTGAGCAAAGGAAAGAATCAGTTTGTATGAGGCTAACAGGAATATTTATACCTTTTTTTTAAAGGACGTACCAGGATTGAACCTGGGACCTCGTATATACGAAGCAGGCACTCAAACACTGAGCTACACCTGCTTCCCTATGTATATCTTTTGACTTGAAGGGAAAAATTGGATCTTAGGAGAGAGTTCCTCTATTAGTTCATCTTTATTTTCTATATTGAAGGTTGACCACTGGGTATTGTGTTGTAAACTGTATTTCCTATTTATGTGCTCTCCATATATTTAACAAGTTCAGTGGGACTTGCATCTGGGAAGGAAGGGTTTCTCATCCTAGGAGTGACAATAGGAATCTCAAAAGTCAGCACTGGTAGCTGTTTAATGCATGAACTACCACGAATGAAAACAAGCTGCAAAAGGCCTGCACCCTGAAGTGAAAAAAGCAGTAGCCCAGAAATCGCAGCACCTCATTTCTTCATCTACCAAATGGAGATAAGGTAAATAGGACCATTAACACCCACAACACAATATTCTTATAATCCTTATTTTATATATATATAAAAGAGCCTTAGAGAGCTCATTGAACTGCAAGTTAAGACGGCCACCTGGCCACTTTGGGCTCCTCATGCCTGTGAATCAACAGGCCAAGAAGGGAAGTACTGTACTGGCCCGGGTGATTGTTCCTGACTACCAAGAGGAAACAGAACTGCAGCTACACAATGGAGGTAAAGATGAGTTTACCTGGAATACAAGATATCCCCTAGGGTGTCTCTTATTACAACCATGTCCTGCAATTAAAGTCGATGGAAAACTGCAACAACCCAATCCAGGCAGAATTACCAGTCGAATGGTAATTCCAAGAATTACCAATAATTTCCAAGGTTTTGATCACCCCAACAGGCAAAGAACAAAGCTGAGGTGCTTTCTGAGGGTAAAGGGAACATGGAACGGGTAGTAATAAATGTTAACTTCAACAATGTGAGCAGTTACAAAAACGGGGACTGGTAATGGTTCTGAATATATCTTCCTTGTTTTGTTATGAGTATGTTTGTATATGTACATAAAGAAATTATCTTTGCTTTCTTCCTTATCTCATCCCCTTATTATAAGACATAAGTTGTATTAGTTTCATACTGTAGGATTTAAGTTATAGAATAGCAAGTTTAAGAGTCAATATTACCCAAAGACTTGTACCCTATTCTGGAGAGATTTAGTACATTTCCAGTTGTACACAGGCAGTTGAGTATTACTAGGCAAATAATATGTCCGCTATTGTTTTTATTTAGAGATTAAGTATGGTCTAAGGTGGTACATATGGCTGCCAAGTTGACAAGGGGTGGACTGAGATAGCTAGGCTCATATGTCAATTTGGCTAGTTAATGGTGCCTGTTTTTTGGTCAAGCACGCACTGGCCTAATAGTTACTGAGAACAATAAATCATTAGTAAGTTAATTGTATCTATGGCTGATTACATCTACAATCAACTGAGGAGAGTGCCTTCAGCAATGAGAGAGGTCTTCAATCAGTTGAAGGCCTTAAAAGGAGAAGTGATGATTTCCCCTGTCAGAAAAGAGAATCTGCATCTCTATTTCAATCTGCCAGCTTCTGGAGAATTCATCAAAAACCTTATTGGAGATCCCATCTTGCAGCCTATCCTATGGAATTTGGATTCATGTATCCCCACAGTCATGTGAGACAATTTTATAAAATCTCATAATATTTATAGATATCACCTGCAGGTTCTCTTTCCCTAGAGAACCCTAACACAACCAATGAACTAAAAAAAATTTAAACTCCCTGTGGCAGTTTGATATTATTTATGAATCACCAAAAAAGAGAAAAATTATGTTTGTAAACTGGTCTGTTCCGCTGGATGTGATACCCTTTGATTTTATTAAATTCAAAGGTTTTAAGTTTACTTGATAAAAGATGAGGGCTTTGATTCAACCACATCCGTAGGGCATGACTCAGGATTGAGTCCCCATCCCCGTGGTAGGCCGATATAAACAGACCCTCATTCAAGAAGACATATGAGAAGAGAGAGAGCTCCAGAGACGCCAGAGGAGAGAAGGCTCAAACAGCTAAAGCCCAGAGAGAGATGAGCCATTCACCTGATAGTTTACAGCTGAAGAGAATAGAGCAGCTGAGCAGCTGGTAAGACCTGGAAGGAAACGAGCCCTATGCCAGCCTGGTATAGGAAGCCCTAAGAGACGAGCCCCATGCCAGCCTACAGCTGAGATCAGAAGAAGCTGGGACCATGGAGCCTTAAGAAGAAGAAGGAAGGAGGGATCAGGCAGAGATGGCTCACCATCTTGCTTCAACACATAGCAACTGACTTTGGTGAACTGGACTCTTTAGGGCCTTGTAACTGTAAGCTTTTATCCCAAATAAATACCCTTTATAAAAGCCAACAGATTTCTAGTACTTGGCATCAGCACCACTTAGGCTGACTAATACACTCCCCAAGTATAGCATAACTAGATTTATGTACCTTTGAAATACTCTAGCATAAACAGTATTAATTGCTGAAGATGTTCAATAAAAACAAAGGCAAAATTTAAGAAGTTTAGAGGTTAGATTCTCTGAAAAATCAAATGTATTATTACTTTACACTTAAGGATGTGAAATAGAGGTGAGCAGTTTGAAATAAACATCAAATAGAAAATTAAAATTGACAATAAAATACTGATCCCATGATGTTTTGATTTGTAAAGATAATACACATGGAACCACAGGAAGTCAGAACACAGGATGTTAAAAAGAAAATCCTGAGATCAGGAACAAGTGTCCTGTTACTGAAATCCAGTTTAAAATAATAAACAAAGGTAGTGTGGTCAATTGTTTCCAAGAGGGCCACCACCAATTCCTTCCCTCCCTAAACATGTGTGCCATAACCCACCAATTCTATTCCCTCCATCCCCTGGAATCTGGTCTGGCCTACTTGTGACTTACTTGACCAATGGAACAAGTTAAAAGTGACATCCTGAAACCACTAAGACTAGGTCATAAAAAGTCTTGTAGTTGCCACCTGAACCTTTGGGTACTCTATCCTTCAGAAAGCTCTCTCTGGGGGAAGCCAGTCACCATGTAAAAAGTCTGAATACACTGAGACTACCGTACTATGAGGAAATTCAAGCTATTCATGTGGAGAAGCCTCTTGGAGAGAAAGAGAGATGGTTGGCCGACCCTACATGTTCCAGCCATCTCAGTCCAAGTGCCAGTCATGTGAGTGAAGAAGACATCTTGGATATTCCAGCTCAATGGACGCACCATAAAAAAGACTTAAAGAAGCCAACCAACAGGCCAAGCCAAGGCTTGAGGCTAGCCATTTCAGCCACTTCCAACAAGTGGAGCCACGCCACCTAAGGCCCCAGTGATCATAAAGCATGGGTCAGCAATCTCTGCTTTGCCTTATTCCAGTTCCTAACCTGCAAAATAATAAGCATGATAAAAATGATTGCTGTTTTATATTGCTAAGTTTTTGAGTAGTTTGTTAAGCAATAACATATAGTCAATACAGCAACTACCAACTGTAGTCAATTTTTTTTGTCTGGATTAGTACTTTCAAAATGGATAGCTCACTATATCTAAAATCTGTATCTGGAAGCAGGATATTCATACCTACATTCTACAGAAGCGAAGTCAAAGCTGAGATAGCAAGATTTTATTAACCGACATAGTGTGCTTTGTTAAAGCAGAAGAACGAGAAATTGATATTTCACGAGACATTCTGAAGGAACAAAAAATAGAAGCAATACTGATAAGCCTGAGTTCTGAGACCTAGTCTTAAAACATTAAAGACAATTTAAATCATGCAATCAGCAATTGATCGTTTGTGGAACAAAAACCTCTCACCATCTGTTTTAGTTAATTTGGCCAGCTTAACACATAGGAGATGAAGCAGTTTTGCCAACACAGTCTGTGTTCTGGTTTTCTAAACTTACACTACCTCTGACCTTTATGATTAAAATCTAATTAAAAATGTGGTTATTTTTAAAAGGTAGAAATGGCGTAATTGTCTCATCTATTAAAGTTATGACTAATTGTTAACCTTCTTAACTTGCTGATTCACTGCCATGCCTTTCATTTCAACCTTTTTCAAAACAAAGTCCAAAAAATTCAGATTGCAAAACAAACTCTGCTGAGGAAAAATGAGATTCACTTTAATTGCATGATGAAAACAATTTGAAAGACTTTTACAAATTTACAAGTCTAACCTTCTAGAATTTTGAATTAACTCAATCTTTGATTCCAGTTATAAAGCTTTTCAATTTAAACTAATTAACCCCAAAAATTTATTGAGCAACTATGTGCCTATCCCTATTCTAGGTGCATACTATAGAAGAATATGAAAGAATTATATGGCACTGTCCATGCTCAAGGAGCTCACAATCTAGTTGAGGTAATAAAACTTATAAACACAAACAAATCCAATGATAATGTATCTGCTTTCTTCCAAGAATATAACTCGCCTATAGAAGGAAGAGAAAATCATATATAGCAAATGGAAACCTTCCAATCCACTGAACACCACAAGGATTTTCCCAGTGTTCTATTTGGAAACTAGGTGACATTCTTTGCCAGGCTTAAAAGAATCCTTAACTATTGGTAAATAAGTGCCTGTGTGCTGTTACCCAGTATCAAAGAGTTGCCCTTGTGGACAGGAGCCATCACAGAAATCCCTACAGTTTGGACCTTCTGTTCTGGAGAATTTTTATTTGGGTTTCACGTGTAGACCCACCATGTTCTCTGTCCATGGTCCTCAGTATAAATTCCATGTCTGTTCTGAACAGTCATTAGAGCCTCTTGTCTGTCTTGGGTTCATCCTTCTGGAGGATGGCAATATCTCTTTGACTGGTTTCCCAGGGAGTCTCCAAAGTTAATTTGTATGCCACAAGGTTTTATCTGTATGCCTTGTAACTGCATTTGAACTTAGATCATCCCAAAAATGCTGTGCAAATTTGGTAGAACACTTCAAAGCCATCCTCACATAAACCATTGACAAACGCAAATTTAATTTTACTGATTAAGATATATAAAGTATTCAGGAAGTGCTAGGCATATTTGAATAGTGCTGGCTTCCAAAAAGAAGTAGGAAAGTCTGTGTATAATTGCCTCAACCAATGTTTTCCTTTTTTTCATTTTTTAAGTGTGAGTAATTTAGAAAATTAAACTCTTAAGCAGGGAGTGAAAATAAAACAGATAAAGTGGCATTGTTTTGATGCCCTCTAAAGTATCATCTGCTGTGTCTCCAATCTCTTGGCTCAGGGATCCCATACACAGACTCCAATATATTCCCTAGAACTGCTGGGATCCTTTGAATCCCCATTACATATTCTTTCTCAATCTCTCTCTCTCTCTCTCTCTCTCACACACACACACACACACACACTTCTTCCATTGCATTAAATTTTTGTCTTTTGAATAACCACTATTACCTCAGATTCTTTACACAGGGAAAGAAGATAGACAAGTTGGGAATGCCAAAAGGCTTTGTTGAATGTTTTTCTTTCTTTTTAACACACCTATTTGTAAAGTATGTCAGGATGACATATTCCAAAGCCAAGACCATCTAACCAAGAAGCAAAACAAGCAAACAAAACAAACAAACAAACCCAAATGATAAAAATACAAACAAAAGGAAAGGATGGAAAAGACAAAGAAAAGGGCACCAATCCTTTGTGTCTATAAAGTTACAGAGGATTCACTTTATGTTTTTCTCATCTCTTTGATCCAAAATGTTCTATGTGGACTTTAGGTTTGGGAGAAAAAGTTCATTTTTTGAGGCAGGGTCCCCAAACTTGCACCTTCAAGCCAGGCAAACGGACACTTTGTACAAGGGAAAATATTTTATTCTAAGCACAGGGCATTAATTGTGTGTTTTGGTTTGAGCTTAGCTTTCCCATATCTTCCCTCTCCACCATCTAGCTAAAACAAACTATAAAGTGATCAATCTTTCCTTACTCCTCTAGCAACACTTCTCAAGTGTGACCATCTATCATCCCTTCCCCTCCCCAAGTTTTCCTGTCTCTCTGCACCCTTTTGAGTAAGACCTGAGTTAAGGAAAGTGGTTTTTAAGTCATTAAGCATAGTCTAGTACTTCTTCAAGGGCTCTTCCAAGAAAAGATGTCCTATATCCCTTGCCTCAGTAATGCTGTGGTATCTGAGATTTTTTTTCCCTTCCAACCTAGACTTTTAAAAGGAACAATTTCCTTTTTGTAGGAAATAAAAATCTATGGCCCCAGCCACGAGTAAACATTCCAGAGATGTTTTTGTTTTCCCCCTAACAGGTCTGCCCATCCCTACAAGTTGCATTCTTCTAAGAATAGTCC
>PVKH010020428.1:0-14587 GCA_004027955.1 Chaetophractus vellerosus | reverse complement strand
TCAAATAAATTCAACTTAATATTAAGAGAAATAGAAACCCAGAAGGGGAGAAAAAATGACTTCTGACTAGAAAATTGGGAATATCTTTATAAGAAGGCAGCACTTGAGCAAGACTTTGAAGTTTAGACAGAATGGGGTCTCATAGGGGTGTGGGAAGAGAGAGACTTTGGGGCAGAAGACCTAGCATCAGCAAAGGCACTGAGGCAGAGAATGGGAGCTGGTGCGTAAGGAGGAGCAGCAGGAGGGAGATAAGCTGGAACAGCTGGAAAGTACCTTGGTTACCTCAATTTCCATGCTAAGGGATGTAAGGCTTATTCTAGAGACAAGGGGAGCAACGCAAGGACCCTGAGCAGGAGGTGGTCTTCATCAGAGCAGTAGTTTTAGAACAATGAATCTGGCCATGGCAAGTCGATTGGGTTGGCGATAGGAAGGACAGGAAACAGGCAGCAGTCAGGAGGCAGTCATTCTCAGGTTAAGGGCTGAGTCATAGCCCTGACATAGGAAGTCGGAGAGAGATGTGAGAAGCACGAGAAGAAAAAGACCAAAAACCTGGGGATGAATTGGACCTGAAGGGTGAGGGAAACACAAGGTGTTGCTGAGGTTTTGTGCCCAGGTGACTGGGACAGCAATGTCACTATGGACAGACAAGGGGAGCCTGTCCTAAGTATATTTCATTTGAGGGGTCAACTGGGCAACCATGTCCATCCTTGAAGACAGAGGACTGAGGGCTAGAAGAGAGAGAAGAGCCAGAAATGCAGATTGCTGAGGGGGGGGGGGCTGCATAAGGTAGGACCCCCAGGCAACCAGCTCCTTCAATCCTCACTCAGTAAATGTCAGTTAATTAAATAAATGAGTGAGGAGAAGGGGAGAGAAAAAATATGAATCTATATTCATTAACCCCACTTAAAGGTTGAACACAATGAAATCCAGATACAAATCAAGGCAGAAAAGGATAAAAGACTCAAGGAAGTGAGGGCTATAAAAAAATTGAATTAAATAGGAACCATTCCTGCCATCTAGAATTTACTTAATAAAATAGACCTAACATGATGCAATTATATCCTAGAGGATAACTTGCATTCATAAAGTATAGCAACTACTCCCATAAATCCAAGAATAGTTTTTAAAGTATCAAGAATATTTCTCTGCTCAATAAATTATGTAATTCAAATGAACCAATGGTATTCTTCCTCTAAAGCCGTGGAATTTTGGCATCACAGAATCTAGGCATCCTGCTCCAGACGTCGTCATTACGTGGCATATCTTTCCAGTGGCTTGAATCTCTCGTTGAGGATCATGCTTCAGTTCAACTGTTGAAAATCGTTTTGTTCTCGCTCCCCCCCAAAACTAGTGGCAAGTCTGAGGGAAGTTATGGACAACGGTTATTTCTCCAAGCACTTGCTTTTTTGTCTCTCTCTTTTCTTGAGAGGTTGGTGGAAGATGATTAGTGTGTGTACTTGTCCGGGAAATGTCAGTGGCAGAAAAGAAATAGGGAGCGTAAATAATATTACCAATTTGTATTTATACAGCATCCTTACTTGAAAGAGCTTCAAATGGTGTCACAACTATTTCGTTACACCAGTGCACATGGAAAATATTAAGGCATTCATGTTACAGATTTTTCAGCTTGGGCAATAGAACCTTCTGTACTCTACCCATAAAGAGTTTGACTATTAAGATGTCAACTCTTAACCCTGAGTCCTCTTTTCACCAATGGCCAGTTCTTTCTAAACCTCCATAGTGAATATATCATCCAAAAATTTTTCACTAAAGTTCCTTTTGCTGCAGAGCTAAGCAGGATTAATAAGTTGAAGAATCACAGCCTTTCATTTTCAAAGAAAATAATGTTACCGCAAGAGTAATGGTAGGGATGGAGGCAGAAGGGAGAGAATGAGTTGGGCTAGCGGAAAGCGATGTCGTTTAGAGATACCCCTACACGAAAAACTTACCTTCTAAATGTAAATAAATAAATTAATAAATAAATAATAAAAGGACATCCCCGCTCTGTCAGTGGAGTCCAGAAATTTCTGAGTTACTCCTCAGCTTTTCTCAAGCCAGCTGCCAAGGATAAGGTAAAATGAGTTCCAGCTAATGAAATTCATAAATCATTCGTTAAAGCCTGCGCATCTTTCCATTTTAGCCTTCTTTTGTGTGGTCCTCAAACAAGTTGGCAGCTAAGACATTTAAAATACCTCTAAGCCACTGTCCTTTTCTCACTGCCACAAAACCCTCCAAGAAAGGGTGAGGTGGGGAGCTAACAATTCTGCCTTCCAGGCCCACCAATTTCCCCACATCAGATGGGAGCAGGAGAGGACCTGTTCTAGTTAAGAAAGGGGGGCCAGCGATGGTGGGAGAGCATGGCACAGACACTGGTCCAGCTGGGAGCTAGTCCTGTGAGGGATGCAAAAATTAGTAGAACCCAATTCTTGCCCCCGGCAGCACTCATCAATGGAGGAACTATGAAACTCCTCATTTGTTACCAAAATGAGAAGGCCGGGCCAACAAAGCTTTGCTCCGGATCCCCTCCAGGTGTTTGCAAACCTTCACAATACCTCTTCTCAGTCTAAAGGAAGTGATAAAGCAAAACTATGAATCTTTGCCTTCTGTCTCAGCCCCTTCCGTTCCTTCTGACCCACTCTTTTCTCTCCTCCAGGCTGCTACTTCTTGTCCTTCTCTGACCTATTTTGGAAACACTGTCATCTGGCTCACAGCTCCCTCATCTCTCTCAGGACAGGGTCGGAGCAGTCATTCATCAAGAACTAAAAAGTGGTATGTATTCCCCTTGGCTCAGAATGCAGCAACGCTTCTTTAACGGGAAATGACTTCCCTAAGGTGAGGAGGCTGATTTTCTCGCGTAATTTCTGGAAAGCCATGTCTTCCTTTCCTTTAAAGCCACAACCACCCAGCCTCAGCTAGAATTGCAGTCCCAGTACTACTTGCCTTTACAGCTTTATTGCTGGAGTCGATGTGGCTCATGTGGTTGAGCGCCTGCTTCCCACACGGAGGTCCCAGGTTCAGATCCCTGAGCCTTCTAAAAACAAAACACAAACAACAAGCAAACAAATGTAAAAACCAACTCGGGGAGCCGATGTGGCTCAGTGGTTGAGCACCAGCTTCCCACATACAAGGTCCTGGGTTCAATCCCCAGCCCCAGTACCTCAAAAAAAAAAAAAAAAAAAAGCATTATTGCTGTTGAAACTATTTCAAACATTAGGAGCTGACAGGTAGGGCAGCAATTTTGGAGCAAAGAGCTCTTCCTGATATCTCTGAAATCACAGCATTCACCCAGCCAGTATTGTTCAATATGGTAGCCATAGCCACATGTGGCTGTTTAAATTTAAATAAATTAAAATTAAATAAAATTACAATTTAGAGTCCCTATCTCTCTAGCCAAGTGTGCAGCAGCCACATATGGCCAGCAGCTACCATCTTGGACAGCACAGAACATGTCCAACTTCGCAGAAATTTCTATTGGACAGTGTGGCTCTGAACCAATATTCAAACCATGGCTGAGTTTTACTTTCAGATATATAATTCACAGAGTGGCAATCTAACAGATTACATAAAAAGACCAGCCACGATAAAAAGCTAAGCCATAATTATGCAAGGCAATTATTCTCCTACACATAAAAGGACCAGAGACAACATTTTCCATTATATAGCAAAGTAAGAACATAACAAAGACTTCCTAGTTACAGTAAGGACTGAACTGAAATGTGTTAGGGGAAAAAAAAAAGATCAGTTTATCTTTTAAATAGGCTTAGTCTTTGGATATCTCTGTAAAGAGGTGCTTCATAATTATAATGGCTCTCACACACAATACTCTAAAATCCACAGAAATATTTAAATCTTCATATTGTTCTTTACTGTCTAATCAAAACACACAGTGAAAGCCTGCAGTGTTATAATCCAATAAATCAAACATCAAGCCCAAGCTGAGTCCTCAGCCCATGGGCAATTGGGCTGCTAAGTACAGAGCCCAAGAACAAAAGAGACCAGGGTTCAGTACAAGGCAATTCACCTGACAGCTATTCACAAGGACACCCCTGGTGCTCCGGCAGTTGAGGACACTTGTCTGTGCCCCAGACAAGCCCTGGTGAGTGCTGTCTTTCTCATGCGCTGCAGAAGCAGTGGCATGTCTTGCCCTGGGGTTCTCTGGCCCATTGCCCTTGCTACCCGGCCATTTTGTGTGCCTGCCGACAGCCTGCCAGGGCCTCACCAATGTCGGATCGCGGAGCTGAGAAGGGGGACCAGTGCACAGACTGGCGACTTGCAAGCCAGTGAGTGAGATTTTGAGAATGGCCCATGTGTTGGCTGAACTTCAGGAAAGAAGCACACTCCATCCCTGAGGCAACTCATCCACCTCAATCTGAAGCCCTCCATATTTCTATCCCATTATTCATAGAAGCATAAAATACAGAATGGCAGAAGGAGGAGGAAAAATGGAATTCTGTAGGCTGTCCCCGCCTCTTTTTCCCTGTGCATACTCTCTTCACTTCACTCCTGAAAGCTAACTCCCCTTCCCCAGGATGGCTTACCCTTGGAACAGCTTACCACACAGACACCCAGAGTCAGCTTCTCTATTTCGAGTAGGAGTTAAAACACATCCCAAAGACGCGCAATCTGCCCCTCCCCCATCCCAACCTTACCCTGTTTCTCCTCGTGGCCTGTCATGAGTCCTGAAGAGCAACCGTTCAAAATTGTTTCAGTCAGCAAGTATTTCCCAGCACCCATTACGGATCCAGTCTCCTTGCCTTCATGGAGCTTCTAGATCAAAACACTCTGCTCTGTAAAAACGCAAACACATGAGAATAGAGGATGAGCTGGAGTCATCTTGGTGAGAACACGACTTCACAAGGACCTAGCCAATGATGACTGAGTGAGGGCTAAGACAAACGGACAGTGAGGATGAAGGAACTGGCGAAAGGAGGCCTTGTGGAGGCCAGACTCAAGACAGAATACAGAAGGAGAGAGAGGATGGTGAGGGCCACCCTTGGCACAGCCAATCAGCCTGTGCTGCAGCTCAAGGCACGTTGGACTTGTTCTACATGACATTGCAAAGGTGGATACAGCCATTATACATGTTGTCAGAACCTATAAAACTGCAGTACAAAGTGTAAACTGTAATGTAAACTGTAGACCTTGGCTAGTAGCAATGCATCCATGTTGGTTCATCAATTGTAACAAATGTGCCACACTAATATAAGATGTTATTAATAGGGGAAAATGTGGGAAAGGCAAAGGTTAGGTTATATGGGGATCCCCTACACTTTTTCTGTGATCTAAAACTTCTCTAAAAATAAAGTTTATTGTATAAAAATATATAATAAAAGCACCTTTTCCTTCCTTTGCCTGCTCTTTAGCTTTGTTTCATTGTTTCCTCCAATACTTAGGCCATGATTTTACCAGAAGAGTAGCATTCAAAACATTTGCTAAATCTCAGAAATTTACTTATTCATGCACAACCCTAAAATGATAAGCCTTTTTCTTTACTATAGTCAACTAAGGAAAGTAAGCAGCATATCATCTGTGGTACCAGCTCTCCCCTTCCTCTCATGTCCTCAGAGAGAGGTGTCAGTGCAAAGCTAATGGTTTGCGAGTTAACTGGCAGGAACTTTCTTGTCTTTCAGGCTGGATGGGAACATTTTTGTTGTAAGAGAGAAACAGGACCAAGCATGTTTTAAAGCTTGCAAAGGAAAGTTGGTAGACTCAGTTACTGAGCTGCCCTGGGACTCCACCAAAATGACAGTTTTAATGCACTTGGAGGATGAGCTAATTATGGTGAGAGAAAGTTAGCACTGGGGCTGCAATGAGCAACACCTTCTTTTTCTGGGGAACACAGTACACAGGTGACATCCTTATGTGATTCAAGTGCTTCTTCAAGGGTTCGGAAAGACATTTAAACCAAAAGAGTTCAAGATAAAGGGGAAAGGGAAAAAAAGAGTTTCTGTGTGGGACTGTGAAGGTTGAGTGGTGAGCAGGAAGTGGAGTTCAAAAGCGGTAGAATAATAGCTCACAAAAGGGAGCAATAAGTGGGAAAGAGCAATTAATTGGATCAGTCTGTTAAGGCTCAAAATAGTCTGATAGAAAGACGACGTAATATCCTGATTTTACCAAGTTAGGTTCCCAAATCTTCCATATGACTAATAATTAAAGCCAGGTCTTGGGAAATAAATTCTTTAATTTGTATATTCAGGAGGGGGGATTGCAGTTAGCTCTTTGACCTTACTCCAAATTTTCTTTTGGGGCTAAATTCCTTAAGATCCTCAAAAAAATCCTTTGGAAGTATTCTATAGAACCGTGAAGAATTTGAGGTCCTAATGAAAGGACCAGAAAACAGCCTTCACTTCCAAATGTGGCCGAGTTTTACTTTCAGATGTATAATTCACGCAGCAGCAACCGAACAGATTATATTTTAAAAAACCAGCCATGATAAATGTTTGGTTACAACCCACAGATTTTTCCCTTGAAGACTTACTGCCAGCATCAGCATGTTCTTCAGGGATTCTTACGAAGAAGATTGTCTTTTTTTCTATTTGTTTCTCCATTTTGTTACCCGACTCTTACACTCACAGACACATACATGCACACATCAACTCCACCGTGAATTCTGGCAGGAAAAGACAGCTGGTCAGTCTAGAGCGAACAGGGGCGGAAAACAAGCCAGTTGTCTGAGATCTCAGAATGGAAAACAGAGATACAAATTCAGCTTGCTCTCCCTCACCAGCGCCGCTGGGGGAGAACCCCGGACCTCCCAAAGGAAGGTCTCTGTCACAACAGACACCAGAAAAGCCATGCTGAACATGGAAGATTATTTGACTTTCTTCACACAGCTTTAAACTGGACAATGGGCCCACCTTCACCCCTGGGGAGAAGTGTTATTCAAAGTTTTGTGTCTGAGAACAAAATGAGTGAGAAAAAGCCATTAAAGTACAGGGTATTGGCAGGTGAGAAATGAAAAGACAAAGATGTTTCTTTTGAAGGGGGAGTGCACTTTCTGCTTCCAGGAATGGTCAAGGGAGGAAGAGGAGAAGCATAAAGCAGCCACCATGTTGGGAGGAGACAGAGGAAGATGCCTCGCCCGGCTGACTGGCTTCACTGGGACACTCGGAACTTCCACGTCCAGGACAGCACAGCAAACAAGGCACCTGGCAGAGCCCAGGAACAGAAGAGCTCCTGCAGTCAGTGCTTCTCCAACTGAAGGATCATGAGTCATGGGCTCTAACCCATAACTGAGCCCTCCAGGCCCCAGAGATCCTGCTTCAGTAGGTCTGAGGTGGGGCCAGTAAATTTGCCTTAGATCAGACTCCCAGGTGGTGCTCAGGCTGCTGGCACTGTGCAGGATACTTAGACACATTTCTGCAAGAGAGCTTGGTTCATAGTCAAGAGACTGGGATTTTATGGAAATGCAGTCTCCATTTTAGCCTGACAGGTAGTACAATGGTGTATTCTTTGCAGAACATGGTGATGATTTGCTTGCAGGTAAGAAACACTGGCTGTCCAGTGGGGCCCATGTTCCCAGGAACTGGGGAAGGGCAATTGTCTCTTTCACAATAATCACATTGGCAAAGGGCTCAAATACACACACAGCTTTTTAGAGCCTTCTCTAAATTAATAGAAAGGCTTGTTATTCTGTTGTTCCATTTCTTCTTGTTTTCAGTCTTTAAGACTCAACTGAAGATATCCCGGCATGTCATACTAGGATTTTTTTTTCCCTTTCTGCACAAGCAATGGTTTCTATCTACACCTATTAAAAGTCCTTGGAGATTCCTGAACACCTGTCAGAAGAGCTGAGAATCGCATTAGCTCCGGAAAGAGAGCTGAGATTGTCAAACACATTGGGTTTGTGTGGTGTTGAACTTGATTTGGTGGTGATGGGAACAGGCTCTCGCCAAAGGGAATTGCAGGGATATGCTCAATACTTTTAACTGAAAAAGTCAATGACTTCCAGGCAGGTACATTTTGTTTAGCCACCTAAAAATTGTGTCCCCAGGTGGTTTGTATGAGAAAGCCACGTTAGCTATTGGTTGAAAAACCTTACTTCCACCACAAAACCATTTCAGCACTTGTTCATTAAATTTAAAACATCAAAGAGGATTTTCAAATCTGGAAAACATTTATGAAAAATTTAAATGGGGTGTCACTCTGGCAGTGTAAGTGGCATGAACTGTTTGATTTTCAACTATTTACAGATGTATCTTACTCTGGGATTAATGCATCTATTTTCTAAGAGAAATTGTATATGCAAAGTTTTGACCACATTTATCTGAGAAAGGAAAATTAATTTAAATCCAAATAGCGTGGAAATGTTCTCTTGTTTGTAGTATGTGTCTCCCTTTGTGAGAATGAGGGAAGGAGAAACATTTTTTTCAAGTTGTATTGTTTTATAGCTCTTGATATCAGAACTTATGCATGAGAAAATTTAAGAACTTAATGTTCTATTCCCATTTTAGTTTGGAATTCCTGAGTTCCAAGGTTGCCAAATCTTCTCTTTCCTGGTTCATGTTTATGTTTGGGAACTTTCTTTAAATAATTATCTGGGAACCAGTCACTTAAGACAATGCCAAAAGACAATATGAACTGGGAATGTATCTGGCCCTCTACAACCCTTGGGGGAAATAAAGGGGAGAAAAGTTCAGGTTTTAGCCTAGGATATATTTTTTAAATTAAACATTTTCTGTAATTCAGATTTTAGTTTCTGTTTGTCACTTCTTACTCCTAAATGATTTGAAGTGGCTTACAAAATCACATGTATTTTAAAAAGCAAGCCAGAGGAAACAGGGAAAAAGAAAAAATCACTGCCATTAGTTTATTTCACTAGAGGTAGGCTGTATATTTGGATTTGAAATTCCTACTAGTCATCTCAAAGAAGGAAACACTCTTTTTGAGACTATTAGAAAAAGAGAGGGAAAAAGATCAATTACTCAAGATAAATATAGCTAGTCCTGATACTAAGACCTAGGTGAAACTTTTTTTACATGGGTCATTAGAGAAAGACTACCCAATAGCATGCTCAACATCATGCCTATATGGTATACTGGTGAGTTTTAGAGGACTGAGCTCCACACACCACTCAATGTAGGCTGGTGGCTCAGCCCCGAAAGACCGCTCAATGAGAACAAAGCTGTTAGGGACAGAATGACGTATTCCAGAAAATCAGCTGTACCATAGTCTGGCTTCATCTAAGGAAAAAATTGGTGTATCTAGCCAAATGGATGGACAGACAATCCTCCCTAGATAATATTTCATGAAACCAAACGTTAGATAAACATTGAACATTGTGCCACCATCTTCCTTGTGCATCTCACGTGGGGAGCTTGAAAAACTGCAGTCCCTGGGCATCACCCCAGGTCTAACAGAATCTCTATGTGAATATCCTGGCATGGGTGTTTTGTGATGCTCCTCAGGCAGTTCTGAAGGACAACCAGGTTTGGCTACCATTGCTCTTAACTATTTGAATGTGCTCCATTCAATGCCTTCCATGACCATGTTGCTTGTTCCTTTCACCCTCTTGCAGCTCCTTTTCTTGGTTCCTCCTCTTTCTCTGGGTCCCTAAATGCTTTTGGCCCCTTTTCTTCTTTGTCCTGTTCAATCCCACCCTTAGTATCGCGGACAGTCACATGTATTCAATCACCCCATCAGAAATCTTTTTCTCCAAATTTAACTTCTTTCCCTAGCCACAGTCCAACACTTTTAACGACCTACCCAGCATCTTCACCTGGATTTCTTATCGGTCTTTTAAATGCATCTCAATTAAGCCATTCCTTTTTATGATTAACTCCATTCTCAATGTTTTCCATCTGTGAGGATGATATCAGTACTTTCCAGTTATGCAGATTTGAAACCTCAAGGTTAGTGTCCTCTCTTGCCCCCACCCCCATTTCCAAAAAATCAGTTGGCAAGTCCTCTTAAGGGTATTTCTAAAATCTCAATCCCATGCCTCAATCTTCACTCTCTTCTCTCTGCTACTGCCCTAGGTCGGGTCATCAGTGTATCCCACCTAGAATGATGGGACTCTAAACCCCTCCAGTCTAGAAACTTTGAGCTGAGTTGCAATAGGTTTGATAGGATTAAGTTTTACTTCCTAGAATGCATCTTCAACCTTAGAAGTCTTCTTTCACTTACCAGAATTAGTTGAAGGTCTTCCACCATCTGACCTCAACCTGCCTTTCCAAACATCCTTACCCCATGCAAATTCTGTACTTTTCCATCTTTCTGCCAATACTCACTCTGTTTTCTCCAGTGGAAGCATCTCTCTGCTCCCACCCAAATAATGCCCAAATCCTACCCAGTCTTCCAGGCCTATTTTAGTGAACTATGTATCCCATCAATCCCTTAGGACAATATCCTTCCCAGAGTTGGAGCTCAACCAACACTGAATGAGTGAGTGAATGAATACACGATTAAATGTCCATCTCAGAATGTTCTTTCAGCTACATCAGCTGGAGAAGTTTTCCCACTGACAATTAAGCCACAACCACATGAAAATCTGTCAATGTAAGGATTTTCTCCCCATTATTTCTCATTTCTTTGACTCAATCCTTTCAGAGGAAACAGTCTTGGGGGCCACCTTTGGCACTCTTCAAAAGTTTTCCTATGCGACCTTTCACGTGGGCCACGACGCACTAGTATCCTCTTCACAGGCGACGTGCCTAACCATGAGTCAGAGCGCTGGTGAGGGGCGAGTCTAGGCGTGACGCAGAGGATCTTGGCATGGCAGCTGAGCGCAAGAGCAAGAGCTCCCTCAGGGGAGAAGCACGGGGACATGGAGCACCCGTCGCTCTTCACCTGCCTGCTGTTACAGGTGCATTGACACCCCAGGATACTGCGAGGCATCAGAGGAAAGCAGCCTGGCGTTGGGAGTAGAACCAGACCTCGTTAACATGAAGCAGTGCCTGAGATCCTTGAGTCAGACAAAAGAGAATATGAAATTGATGTGGTCAGCATTACTGCCAAGCTGCATTTGAAAAGAATCAAACCAAGTGGCAATTGACAGCACTTCAGGAGGAAAATAACCCACAAATGAAACAGAAGCATGTTGAGTGTAAACCTCAAGTCTTAAATGCATTAAAATATGACTTTACACTTGATTCCCTCCTACAGTGAGATCATTCAGACCAAATCTATAAAAGGAACAAGGTGTACATTTAATGTGCTTTTGTCAAAGCCCTACAGCAAAGGGTGGTGGTAGGATTAATTTAATTACCAAATTCTCTGCCTCTTAAAATAAGTATGGGCATGTTTGTAGTGCTGAAAAGGCAAAGTGCTTCATGAGAGAGGGATGGAAGAGAGCGGCTGGTGGCTCTTGACTTGGAGAAGATGACCGTCACTAGTCACAGCCCTGCAAAGACCCTTGACTAGTAAATAAATGGGATGTCGGTTATCCAACATGACTTTGCTTCCTGCCACTTTCCAAAAATGTAGGTAAGACGGGGGCATTTGTTTAGCGTACCTCTTAGCTAGTGAGCCACACGGGCTGTAAATGTGAAGTAGCCTTCATTCAGTTGAACACCACGTGATTTTGTCTGAGAACAAACGGTGCCTTAGTGGCCTTTCACTCCACATCAGATTTGGTGTTGCTTGTTATTGCTTCTTGTCATTTATTGATTAACAGAAGAAAACTTGGTTGGTGATAATTTTTTATTTTTCCGGACAAAAAATATTTTTAGGTTTTCCATTCAAATCCTTCAAAGGTACTACTCCTGGTCTCTTACCCAGGGATCATCTCCACCCTTGTGTCTCACTCTTTGATCTCCCTTTCCCTCCCTCTTCACATCTGCAAACAGCCAAAGGGCAGCAGCCAGCTAAGGAAGGAGCCTTTCGGCTTCTTTGGGATGCAGCAGGCATCAAATCTATTGGGGGCTCCTACCTTGAGAGGCTGGATGTGGGAAAAGATGGCTCCTCTGCTCTTTAGTGCCTCTGATGATGGGTCTTCATTTCCTGGTTGTTGCTCATTTTTAAAGTGAGAAATTTATAAACTTGAAATAATGTGAGGCCGTATTTTAAAAAGAATTAACATGTAGTCTATGCCTTAATTTTTAAAACTTCAAGTTAAATAATTTTATATGTGCTAGATCTTTCTTGTTGTTAGTCCATTTCACAAGAACAGCCTGTTTGCTATATGGAATAAACCTTTGGAGACCATCATCTTATTGGACACACAGCTCTTCAGTCGACTGTGACAGCAATAATAAAGGGTGCAGTTCTGTGGTGTGGGAAAAGGCAAAGTAAACAAAAAAGTGCAATATGTTCCTAACAGAGATTTGCTTTGAAACATGACCCATAATAATTGCAAAAGCGGGAAATACTTTCCCATCATTCTTCATAAATCTACCTCATCTGAACAGTTGATTTATAACCAAGAAACAATGACTCTTCTGATTTTAATCTTATTTCTTAAATTAAATAGATTCCTTCAACAGGGTAAAGGGGTAATGTGATCAAGGGCAAAACAATGAACTGGAAATGCAGATTCTCAAGTCTGTCTCCAGGCAACCAGGGCTCCATGAATCTGTTTCTGAAGCTTTCTTATCCAGTTTTCCCCACCTGCAAGGTGACATTGAACAGCTGACATCTCACATATTGAGAGAAAATCCACCCAAAAATAATAGCAAGAAAGTCTCTTTTGAAAGATTCTGAAATCTGTGAATACTTCATTCAAATCACAACATTTACACTATTTTAATGGAACTTTCTTAAGGGACTCATCTTCGTAGCTTTGGTCCTCCCAGTAAAACATTGCTAAGGAGAATTACAATGAGAAGGCAATGGGATTAAAACAATCTTTTTCCAAATCCAAAAGCCAAAATAAATACGATGTGTGTACTATGGCAGGAGCTCGGTTTACCTGGCTCTAGGCCCCTCTGCTAGCCCACCCCTATATCAGGAGATGCGACCACTCAAGCAGGGATGAGCAGTTTCACCCATAAATGGTGCTGGTGTTAGAAAACAAGCCAGCACTACAAAAAATCACCATGCTTTAATTTTTGCTATGAAAAATTTGCATTTCATTTCCTCTATGTTGAAAGTACAGCAGAGATATTGATTAGTGAATTATATGTTTACAAGAGATTTTTGTATGTGACCTTGAAAAAATGTAAAACCCCCACAAAAAGAAGAACCATCACTTCGACACTAATACAGCTGCTTTCCCCACCCATTTCTCACAAGCACGCACTCTTGGTATATTTCATCTTTGGCAGTGGTTCCTACAGCAGCAGGTCCTCACGGTTGTAGCATTGCTGAAGGCTACTGTCGTCTGGAAACTTGCCCTGCCCTTGCGGCTCCCCCCACACCCTTCTTCTTTTCATTGATTTGTTTATATTAAACCTCGGGTAACTCAGAACTCTCCCTGCACTGACCATCAGCATCCCGCCAGGGATGGGATTCCTTTAAAGACAAAAGATGCGTTACTTTAATATTCTTTTGTTTTTGCTTTTCAAAGCACGGGCCCTGGCTTATTGAAATCTGTACTCTCCACCCCCACTTACAACTTCCTTAAAAGCACTTACAAAGGTGAGGAGGTGCTCTTTAAGGGGTGGTCATTAAATCGGTCCCTCAGGAGCAAAACCATCACCTCTGGTCTGCCCTCAGTTCTAGAGTGACCAGGAAAACAAGATCCTGGAGATCCCCTGTGCAAGAATTCAGGAGGGTGGCACAGGCCGGACTTGCAAGGGCAGCTTTGGGATTGTGTAATGCTTAAGAACTCAAATGGTGGAACATACTCCTAATTTCCTCCCTTTAATTTGTTTCTCTGCCCCCAGATAATACCAGCTCTGAGGAGTGGGTTCGGGGACTAGAAAACCAAATATTATTATTAATCACTGTAATTACTTTTCTTGGCCCAAATGCAGAGCTGGGAAGCAAACCAAACTCTCTTGAGTGCAGTCTTAACTAAAACATGTTGCTGAGCCACCATTACCTCACCCTTAGTCATCTTAAACTAGAAAGAATATTACTGCAATTTTTTCTAAAATATAATTGAACATGTTTGTTTACAGACACTGAACTCATGAAAGACAAGGTTTAAAGCACTTCTCCCTAATGGTCCAGAAAAAACTTTTCTCTAACTACCAAATGTCAAAAAAACTTCAATGTAAACAAAATTATTAGTTGAAAAGTTACTTACATTGGTATGAAAATACACTGCTGCTTAGCAGTTGAGGAAGATTAAAGTTTCAGACTTAATAATACTTAAATAACTTGTTTGAAATTATAGCATTTATACTTCTAATAACTTAGTAACACATTTTCTTTTCCAGGGCCTCTATTGCTGTAAAACTCTTAAGGGGTGCAATTCACATCGAAGGAATCCTATGATTTGTGTATTTATTGTAACTATGCCCCACCAGAAAGAATTACACTGTTTTCTTCTTTTAAAAAAAAATATACTATGACAATTTTCTGATAGTGGGAAGTAAACTATCTTAAGGAAAGCATGCCTTTTATTTTTTTATTTTATTATTATTATTTTTTAAAGATTTATTTATTTTATTACATATCTCCCCTTCCCCCCCGCTGCGGCGACGTGCCGAGAGTGGTCACTGCACAGGCGCGGCTTTCCCCACTTGTGGGCGGCTTCTGCTTC
>PVKH010020427.1:0-14594 GCA_004027955.1 Chaetophractus vellerosus | reverse complement strand
CGGACAAGTAAGAGCTGGAGATAAATAGTCTTGGGAGAAATCACCTATGGATTACAGTCAAAAACATGACAGTAGCCACAGGTTCCTACAGTGTGTAGATTTGAGAAAATACTAGTTTGAACATAGATCCCTCGGCAAAACCAGGAATGAAGGGACAGATAGGGGAAGATTCCTGGAAAGAGATCAAGTTGCTCCTTTAACTCTTCTGTATCTGAGACTTCAGGGAATTAAATTGAAAAGGAGAGTGGTTGGCAGTGCCCAATGCACCCGAGAGATCTACCCAGAGAAGACCTGAAGATTCTTCATTGGTTGGTGCTAAATGACTGGTCTGCTGAGACAGATGTCAGAAGCACTGCCACATGATTGAGTCTGCATCACACCAGAGAGTAGAACGAGGCTCAGGGACACAGCAGATGTTGGGCGGCCATCTTATAGAGATACGAAGGAATCCTTCACTGGTAAGAGGTTAACTATAAAACCTCTTAACTCTTTTGGAAATCTAGGATTCTCTAGTACCAGGGCTGCTAACTTTGAATCATTGGGAGTGGGGCTTAAATAGCAGGAATCTTACTCTGCTCTGGGGTCTTTCATTAGTTAGAAATAACAACACCTTAAAGTCGGATAACTGACTTGTTGTGGGAACCATTCAGACGCCCACAGGCCCATGCGCCCATGCGCCAACCCGGCAAAAGCAGCAGCGTGCCAGTAACCTGTAGTCATCTAGTTAGCGTTTCATGGTGTTTTTGACTTCTAATTCAAACTAAGCATTGACATAAGAAGTTTTGATAATAACCCATGAACTTCATCCTTTTTAAAAGGTAGTGTAGCTCTCTTCCTGTCGTGTAACCATAGAAACTGACAAGGAACAGAGAAAGAAGGCTTTCACACATGCTGTGCTAATTAATCCTGACCTACAGTTTTCCTCGGCTGGAGGATGCAGTTTAATAAATTTTGCATGAGTAAGCATGTTTTGATGGATAAACTATATTAATACATAGCAATGGCATTATCAAAATATTTTTAAAATGTAATTATAGACTTATACTCCAAGGTATACTTTCTTGTTTGTTTGTTTGTCACTATTTTAATAATTTGTTCCCTCCCTGAAAAGTTATGGAATTTATTTATCTTTATAACCAGGCAGAAACATTTTTAGGGTAGAAACCTTTTGTTCATCAATTTTCTGGACGCTTTCCCCAAGAAAATGTTTTAATTGAACTGACTGTATTAAAGTGAGATGGTGAAAGAGTTTTTCTCAAGCAATGCAGAAGAAGGTACCTTAAAAATATGTTAATATTCTTCATTCTGTATCAGACATTTACATGGAAACCATTTTAAGACCACAGTCTTAACACACTGAATAGTTAGATATTGAAAGCGCTCGTGTTTGCTGCAGTCTGGGGACGTTGTGTGCCCCGTTGGGATGGAGAGTGGGTAGTCCTTGACCTGAACATGTAGGATGGAGCAAAATAATGTAGAAAAA
Organism: Chaetophractus vellerosus; assembly: GCA_004027955.1. NCBI lineage: Eukaryota > Metazoa > Chordata > Mammalia > Cingulata > Chlamyphoridae > Chaetophractus > Chaetophractus vellerosus. The sequence goes on along the minus strand of PVKH010020427.1, from coordinate 13,111 downwards.
TAGATTTTTCCATTTAAATTTTCCAGAAATATTTAAGCAGTTCAACAAATTCATATTCAGAGTGAACATTACAACTGACTTGACATCACATCTATTTTGATTTATACTATTTCTAGGTTATTTGAGTCCTTGTTTTCCCTTTAAAACTGGGAATATCGTAATTTTCTATAACTAGCCCTGGTCATCCGAGCTATCAAAGAAAACCTCAGACTTTTCCATTCTCCTATCTCTCTGGCCTAGCTTTTTGACAACAGGGCCTCAGGGAAACTAAGGGAATCCAGCCGGAATGTTTTCTGCCTCCCATTTGACTTGGCAACAGCATATGGAACGAGTCAGAACCTATTTCAGACTTGTGGTTAGCTCTTTGGTTTCTATACAGAAACATGGTCATTCAAGGGACCAGACTCTTTTGATGGGATTACCAAATTCTGGAGGCACTTTACCATCCTAATTGTCCTATCTATTGTTGATTTTTGCTTCATTTGCACTAGGACAAAACCTTGGAGAGAAAAGAAATAGAGGTTATCGTAGAAATCTTTTATAAAAAACAGTCTTACCCTTCGCATACAGGAAACTTGGGATATGTGTGTATGCTTGTGTATATATAATCTATACATTTTTATATGGAATACTTATAGATGTTAACCAATTTATAATCTAGTGCAGCATTATAAAATCTATGTTGTAGAAAAGAACTGAGTGTAACAGTAATTGAATTAATTAGAAATTCTTTGTCTCACCAGCTGTCCTATTAATTTTAAAATTTACATATAGCACAGAAAATGGAATGCCAAGTGTTTAAGGAAAAAAGTCATGTTGCTAAATACTACAAAAAAATTAAATACTCAGAAAAGTAAAAGGAATATGAAGTCATGGTGGGTTTGCTGTAAAAATGTTCTATGTGCTTTGAGCATCAAAGCTTTAATATATCCAGATAGAAAGATATCCCAAAGGTTTTTTCTTTTAAAAAATAACATTTATAGATTTTTGTGATGTTCTTAAAATGAAATTCATATTCATTGGACAAAACTTGGAATAATGCAGTAAATTAAAAAGACATATAATCCCATTTTCTGTAACAAAAACGTTGAAGACATTGAAATCTATTTTCTACCAATCATTTTTTCTGTGCATATGTATTTATGGTTATGATGGCAAATTGCATGTACATTTTCACTTAACATGATATTGTGACCATATTCCCCAGTTTTTAAAAATTTCTTAGAAAACATTTTAGTTTGCCTTATATTATTTCATGTGTATGTAGCAGACTTATTCAACTATTTCTTTATAATTGTTTATTTAGATGGCTTTCATATGAGCTTTCCAGATGAGTATTTTCTCATGAAAATTGAGAACATTGGAAACGCTTTGAACAATCTTTTGAAATAAGTGTCATATGCTCTTCTTGGAAATCCACAACAAACGTATTGGGACACTGCAAAAGTTAAGGACACCAAGAAGTCTCCGAATGTGAAAACCTGTTTAGCCCTTTAAATCCAGCTTTTCTCATTGATATTTGACTTTGGAACCCTTTCCCATAACACTTATTAATAACCCTCAGAACTAGAGTCCCATGAAATACACTTCGGAAAGTCCAGGAGATTTCTAAGCTTCCTTGTAACATATAATAGTTTTTGAAATATTTGCTCACTCTACTGGTTCTATATGAGATTCATGATGCCAGTGTTTTCTTAGGAAATATAAGTGATTTATAGTTTATTTGCACATATTCAAAATGAACAGACCACAATATGCTGTTCCCAGCCTTTCTATTACCTTTGGCATTTCATTCATGATTCCATATTACAATATCATGTTTGACCTTTTAAAATTGTAAACACTCAAATCTAAATTCCCTTGTTCTCTTAATGCCCACTGAACTTCTTTCTATTTCCTATAACCTACAGGTCTTGCAAGAGCAAAATCCGTCCCTAGCCACACATACTCCAACGAAGTGGTTACCTTGTGGTATAGACCTCCTGATGTCCTCCTGGGCTCGACCGAGTATTCCACCTGCCTTGACATGTGGTGAGAACTGTGTGCTTTTCTGTAGCTAATCTGTTTGTAGTGTTTGGCCTGGGTCAAGCCTAGACTAACATCCTAACAGTTTCAATGAAGATTAATGGTGCAGCAGTATTTGCCTGTGTGTGGCGATAGTGCTAGAGTTTTTAAAACCTGATTGGAAATCTTCCCTTGTCAGAGTCTCCCTTGCAAATGGTGTCTGGTAATGATTCTTGATGGACAAGGCCAGGGACATTTTTCTGCCAGGATAGTGATTTTTTTTCCCTAAGGGTCTTAAATGTGTTGCTTTATTTTATAACAAGGAAGTATACGTCTCCAAACAGCTGTATGGATTGGAAATAGCAGGGAGCATATTAAATTCACAACTAAGCTACGATAAAAATGGTCTGAAAATTTGGTTGTAACTGTTAAGTACTAAATTGGGTCACAGTATATCTCTCAAAACTGTTGTTAACAATTAGCCAAAATGAAAATTAAAATAAAAAAATATATATATATATATCATGTCGCAGTTTCATTGAAGGTTTAACAAAGCTTAAAATCTATCCCATGAGGCCCAAAGACTGGCAAATATAATGCATAACATATTTAGTTCCAAATGAAATGTGATCTAAATCAAATAATCAAATCTGGGAAGGATCTATTTTTAGCACTCAGAGAAAGCTTACCAATGACTATTAAAAATGCCTTTTATTAAGAAAATCCCCTTTCCAGACTCACAGTTGTGTGCAAAGTAAAACAATTCACACATCACATGGCTATTTTATAACAGTCATGAGTGATTATGCCCCCATATACAGATTGCGCTTCATGTTCATATAATGTTTACGACCTCAATAAAACTTCAGCATGTGTTGTTTATCTTACTGTTCTGCACTCGCTTCACTGCTCTACCCTTGGTAAGCTTGGATTTTAGTAATTTAGGCTATGATAAAGCCTGGCTTCTTCCCTGATGTCTTTGATTCAGTAATTTTGTGGTGAGAAGACAATCAAATTCCTTGCCATGTAGGGCACAGTGTATATTTTCTTAATTTAGATTTTAGCAAAACCCTTAGGGATGGGGTTTCAGGATCAATAAAGCCACTGAAAATACATACAATGTTTTGTATACACATGGGTGTATTTATTTTTTATGGGGTGTAGATCCATAACTTTCAGTAGAGCTCTACAAGATTCTGGGTCCTCAAACAGCCTGACATCTATTGCCATAAAATGTGTCTTGCATTATAATAAATCTAATACCATTTTAATCCCTATTTCAAAACATCAAGAATAAAGATGACTGTCTGTTATTGAAAGGCTGAGCCAATCCATCCTCTCATCATACCTCCTAGCTTTCTTTTGGACAGTTGTTTACAAAGTTAGATTTTTTTTTGCCAATGCTAGGCATGGGCATGGGTAGAAGAGAAATTTAGGTCATTAGTTTTTTTTTTTTTTTTTTAAAGATTTATTTATTTTATTACATATCTCCCCTTCCCCCCCGTTGCGGCGACGCGCCGAGACTTGGTCACTGCGCAGGCGCGGCTTTTCCCCGCTTGTGGGCGGTTTCTGCTTCTATTCACGGCCGGCTCCAGTTCGCGGGTGGCTGGCTGTGTTCCATTCACAGGCGACCTGCCCTGCCCGTGGCGGCTTTTGCCCTGTCCGTGGCAGCTTTTTGCCCTGCCCACGGCGGCTCTGGCCCGCCCATGGCGGCTTGCCATTCTCAAGACGGTCTGCCCGCTAGGAGAGGTCCCCGGGAACCTAACCCAGGGCCTCCCATGTGGTATCCCAGCGAGCTCTTTATCCACTGAGCTATCTAGCCGGGCCCAGGTCATTAGTTTTAATGGAGGAAAAGGTTGAAAATAAAGGCCATTGAATGCATCAAGCTAACAGTCACTGACTTTCTCATTTCCTTCTTCCTTCCTGCCTTATAGTTGAGAGTTGGCTGTGTGAATAGTTATTATTTTAATATTCTTGAGTTATGGGAGTTTTCTGTATTTTTGGAGTATGGAAATTCTGGATTGTCTTTCAGTGAGGTCAACTAAGGACTCTGCTAATAGAACATAGTTTGGGAACATTTGTGGGTTGGAGCCAGTTTTGTCTCGGGGCTTGGCAGTTCAGTTAAGACTCTACCCTCACAAATCAGAAGAAGCTTTTTTTTAATACATAGTAGCTAATTTTTTCCAAACCTTTAAACACGCTCTTTAATGTGGGAAAAAGCCACATGGACTGTGATTTGCTGATGTGTCTGTTTCTGATGTGTAATATTTGATATCCAGTCTGTGTCTCTCTTCCACCTTTCTGCATACAGGGATGTGTTTTCTCTTAAGGAAGAAGACTTGGGCACTTCCTGGCAATTTGCTTCGAACAGAGACATAATGGAAGCATAAGAAGACTTACTTAAGTGGAAGGGAGGGAAATTAATCGAAAATAGTGGACCCCAAATGCCCTTTTGTCTGCCTGCCAAGATTATTCATTGCCAAAAACAAATAGCAATTGTGTTATATTTGAGCAGCTTCCCATGCTTATTGGCTCTTCACTTCCAAATCTTAAAATCTGAGTTATGTCTGGTCTTGCCTGTCATTCTGAATTTGATTTCATTTCAAGCTATTTTCATTGCAAGCTATTTTCTAAGAGCCATTTTTGTTATTATCCTATAAGTCAGGTAAAATGTACATAGCTTTCCAATTAGAAAGAAGTTCATAGGGCACTGTGTTTTGCACAATCAACGATGTTGATGTTGAGTATTCAGAGACTTAGAAATGGGACTGTAATTGAGTCATGGCTCAGCTGCACCAAAGAGAAATGCAAATATTAACCTATGGATAATAGCAGGGAGGCAGGTGGCTGTGGTTTCAGGCTTTTCTACAGTCCATTTACCATCATGGGGCAGAAAGGTAGTAACTAAAAACTAACGATCCTTACACAGTGTTACATTTTCCAGTTTTCTGTTTAAATACCCTCAGGCAGTGAAAATATTAATGAAGTCACATATGCATTAACATTGGCAGTAAATGATGGAAATTAGAGTTTGGCATGTTATGATTTACTCTTCTAGGTCTCAGCACCATGGTAATGTTTAAATGCACCATGTGATTTGAAAATAAATCAAGAAAAGTAGTTTTTGATATCTTTGCCTCTCCTTAAAGGAAGACTTAAGCAGAGGAATCAAATTGAACATTGTCTCTTATGTTACTTTTCTTGATTCTTGCATTTTATACCTCTTTGAAAGTCAAGGCATAGGAAATCATCTTTAAGCTTCTAAACCATAAAGGCTTACATGGTCCTAAAAAACACATTAAGAAAAGTGCAAATGTAAGAAGCAGCTTATCTGTATAGTTCCTGCCTTGCCAGGGAGCTCTGCTCTAGCTGTCGAGGTCATTGCTCTAAATAAGCTTTGTACTTTGTTATAGGAGCCCATAAATATGTTTCTAGCTTCATTTGTTTGCTGAAGGAGAAGGTCGCTTGGGATTATTTTAAGGGATTAATTTTAAACATAGGGTGACTAAGTTATCTGCAGCTGGTAAATAATTATCTTATCAAGATCACAGTGTTTTTGGGGGGCCAAAATATATAGTAGCATTTACCTTGTAGTATTAACTACAATGTTCCTCCAACGCAGTGAAGAAAATAAATCTTTGCCAGTCTCTTTCTTCCATCATCTTTTTAAATGCTAATTAACATATTAACCATGCTTGTCAAAGTGTGGGGCAAATCATTTATAAATAAGCCTGTCAAATGTAATGAGATTGCATATTAAATCACCCTTTTCTCTATTACATCTCTGATTTAAGATTAAAATTAATTTATTTAACATTGTAGCAGCTGGGTGGCTGGAAAAAATTGCACACCAGCGTTGATATATAGAAAAATGTCTGCTTAAAATTGATTTTGCATATATCAGAAAAGAAATTGTTATTTATTGGGTATTATAAGGCCATTTAACGTGACTTTTTATGAAATAAGCCTAATCACCATATATACTGGCAATACACAGGGTTCTGTCATCATCTTTAATGATCTCTCTTGAATCAAGGATCATGTTTGTAATAAAATAAGGCTCCCTAAGACTCAGGTTTATTTAACAGTATTTTAAATGAGAGACGCATAGGTGTGCCCTATTTCACAGCCTCCACCCTGATGATACATTTGTTCCATATGAGAGCCTATAGTTTTAGTTGAGTCTTGAGTTATAGACATAGAAAATGTAATAAGTACTTACAAACTGTACTCTAAGCCTTGCATTATACATTTTAATTACCGACTTACTGTACCACGACACAAAGGAGGGAAACAAAACTCAACAGACTAAGTGGTGTGGTCCAGATCATGCAGTTTGTAAATAGCGGAGCATTTGAACTCAGGGCTAACCCACTCCAGAGCACTTTCTTTTTATAATATGTTACACAACTCCTTAAAAATGATGATTTCTGAGGAATTTGTCTTTATTTTGCTGCTAAAGCAACCCCAAAAGTACAAATATAGTGGAATTCTTCTTCTGTAACTTAGGTTACACGTTGAGTTATGTGAAGCCCTCTGCATCCCCATTCAGCAGCCTTGTGGACTGCCTTTCTCCTTCAATAAAGATATTTCTTTTTTTTTTTTTAAAGATTTATTTTTTATTTATTACATATCCCCCCCCCCTTTCTGCTTGCTCTTGCTGTGTGTCCTTTCTTCTGTGTCTTTCTATGTCTGCTTCTTGTCTCCCCCCGTCTTTGCGGCGACGCGCCGAGTCGGCCCTCCGCGGCGGCGGCTCGCTCCGTTCGAGGGTGGCTCCATTCCGTTTTCACAGGCGGCTCTGCTCCATGTTTTGTGGGCAGCAGTCCTCCGTGTTTTTGCGGACTGCCGGCTTCCGCGGCAGTTTGCAGGCAGCAGCTCCGCTTTTTCACGGGTGACTTTGCCATGCCCGTGGGGGCTCCGCCCTGCCCGTGGCGGCTTTTTTTGCCTTGCCCATGGCGGCTCTGCCCCGCCCACGGCGGCTTGCCTTTCTCAAGGCCATCTGCCGCTCGGAGAGGTCCCCGGGAACCGAACCCGGGCCTCCCATGTGGTATCCCAGTGCGCTCTTTATCCACTGAGCTATCTAGCCAGGCCCAAAGATATTTCAACAGACTCTACTGTATAGTTTTGTTTTGTTTTTCCAAGGGGGGCAGAGGGCTTTGAAATAAACTATGATCTGAATCATTGAATTGAATATATTTTTCATTGGATCAAAATTTGTCTTGGCATATATTTTCCCACCTCCTAACCATTACTTATTTACTACTTCTGCTAAAAAGAATGAGTCCATTTTCAAAAAGAATGCAACTAAGAATGAGAGTTTAGTTTATGAGCTACATTGAAGTCATCTATCTGCCAAGACTACTTGCACAGAGTTTTCGAATTAATCCAGTCATAAGACCAGGGAGGATATGAATTAGTGACTGCCAAAAGTAACAACTCTTTAAGAGCTCTTGAGAGCTCCTCAAATAATACACGAGCTGAGTGACTTGTTGGCATGGCCACTTGAGAACGCAGCGAAGCATAACGAAAGAGCCAGGGACAGTGAAAAGGGCATCCCAGGGGTTGAAAACCGGACTCTTGGTGGCAGCCATCGTTTCTGAGCCCACTCCCACTACTGAAGTCCCATACAGTTAGGGTGATAATATAGTTTATTATGCATTCCAGAACACCTTTGAAAATTAATAGTAATTCTGCGGGGATATCACCATTCTCATAGTGCTCCAGAGCAATAGTTTGCTAGATACTGGTGGTCAGAAGAGAGTTAACTGATTTCAGTGCCTGATTTACCCTGAAGGACTGCTGGCAGCAAACTCAAATTCATTGCAGAAAGTGCATGTTATATTGTCTAATAATGAGTTATCTCTGTAAGTACAGTTATCTAATTTTAGCTTATTGGGGCATTCTAGAGTAGCTGCTTAAGAGGTGAATTCAGTGATGGCCTTGGAGTGCCAAGGCAAAGCAATTCCATTATTCTTTAAAGAATCTAGCATACTTGGGGTTTTTACATCCCATTTTTGTTTATCGATGTATGTGTTTATGAGAAAGAGAGTATATTTGTGTTTTCAATAGACGTGTGATAATTTGTTGGAGATAAATAAGCTGAATGATAATATATAAAATGAGGCATTGTTTGCAGTCCTCACTACTAAGTATCTTAAGAACAAATTAAAGTGCCCCTATTTTTATCAATGTTGGAAAAGTAATTGGCTATCCACAAACTAGTTTTTAGGTGGTTTTGAAACAGCTAATCATAATAACTAAGTTTTATGACGAGAGCCCTCAGCATACCTCGTCTGCATCACTGGTTGTGAGAATAACGAGAGATGGCTACATTTGAAATTCTTTAAGAAATAGGAGACACCACAAATGTTAAGAATAGTATTCCTATCAGCTCTAAGTAGGTCAATCAACCAAGCTATGTATCTTATTTCTATTGGGTTACAGCATCCAAGAATGCTAAGGGATAGATAACAGAAATGGAAGCTGCTCTACCTGGTTTAAGGGACAATCACAAACCTTCTATATAGAGAGAATTACGGAGAAAGTTTGGCCGAAAATATCCTTATTTTACTTGTGTGTGTGTGTGTGTTTTCATTTGTAAATATATAAATTCATGCTCCAAGTTTAGAATTGAAGCTTGCATGTATCTTAGTGCCTTTTATGTTTTAAGGTATGTATTTAATCATGTAGAAATCAATTTTCTGAAAATATGACTAGCAGAGTGTTTCTGTATAAAGGAGAAGCAATGGTGTAGTAGAAAATGCTTTGAAAGCCTAGGCTGGTTCCATCTTTGCCATTTACTCTCTGGGTGACCTTGACTGACCAAATCCTTTAACTACCCTTATATTCAGTTTCCTAATCAGAAAACTATGATGCTAAAGTATATCCAAGGTATGATCAATAACAAATGCTTGCCACAATAGTACTGTAGCAGTTTGGCAGTTTGATGAAGTTTTGAATTCCAAAAATAGATATTGGATTATGCTTGTAAACTGATCTCTTCATCTGGGCATGATTAAGTTATAATTGGGGCTTTGATTGGGCCATGTCAGTAGGGTGTTGAGCCCCACCCCTTGGTGGGTGGGGAATCAAAGATAAAAGGCACGGCAAAGGACAGAGTTGTAGTAGTTCTGATGTTGGAGTGTTGAGCTGGAGCCCCAGGAAGTAAGAGAGCTTGGTCGTGAGGAAGGAGAGAAGGCCCTGGGAAAAGACATGAGCCGTTCGCCTGAGAGTCTACAGCTGGCCTTGAAGAGAGACGCAAAGCCTAGAGAGAGCCTCATAGTCTATAGCTGACCTTGTGGAGGAAACAGAGGTGCTGAGCCCGGAGAGAAATGGAGCTCTGGGGCGAGAGGAACCCAAGAAGCCTGAACCCTGGCAAATATCAGCAGCTGTGTTGCTCCAACACGTGGCAATGGGTCTTGGTGAGGGAAGAAACTTATGCTTTATGACCTGGTAACTGTGTTCTTCTACCCCAAATAAATACCCTTTATAAAGACCAATCGATTTCTGGTATTTTGCATCAGCACCCCTTTGGCTGACTAATACAAGTACCAATAGCAAATACAGTAATCCCCTGCCTCATCCTTAACCTCCCTCCAGTTCTATTTCTGCAAAGCAACCACTTCCAGCTTTTAACTTTTTCTTTGGTATCTAACTCCATATGTCTAAACAGTAGTTTATATTGCATTTCTTTTCTTTTTTTCCCCCCAAACATAAATCTATTCTTGCATAAATGCCAATGGCTTTTTAAAAATTGTATATATATGTGTGTGTGTCTATGTATATACATATTAGACATTATCTCTGAAGTAGTTGTTATGGTAAGTGAGAATATAACTTTCTTATATAATTCTCCTAATGTAGAATCTGTATCATGTTTTTAAAAATTAACATGTAAATGTTATTCATGGTAAGTCAAGTAATATTCATGACTATGTACCCTTTCTTGTACAACTTTTTGCTTTTCTTGGATTTAACAATTGTCCATATTTTTCATTATTTTCTTTGTTCCTATTGCTACTTATTTATAGGTGTAACAGATTTGTCATTAACCTATAAAAAATATTTTCCAAATGTTCAAACACATCAGCAAATCTGTCAGTCCCATTTATTTTTCCTGACATCCTTTTTCAACTTTTTCCTTGAAACTTTCCTTCCTCTCAGCTTTCAGATTTCTTGCCTTAGCATCTGTTGTGCTGGGACTTCCGTTTGGCCCTCTTGCTGTGGGCCATAAGCTGGCTATTCTGTTTCCCTCAAAATCCTTTTTCTACCCTCTCGTGCCCTGCCCTGTCATGTGGATGGATGCGCTCAGGAATACGTACTCTAAGCATACTTGGCTATGGTTTCCAGTTGTATTCAGTCAAAATACAAGTAGGAGAAGAGGGAGATTGGGTCTTCTTCCCTGCTTCCTTGCTTTAGGCCATATTTTTGGAAATTGCTGACGACAACTTCTTTTGGGAGCCCCTCTTCCAAGGCTCTGACTCTCGCGAGACTCTTGATCCTTTAGGTCTAGGTGACTAATGGTTTCCTGCAGTTGCTAGTCTCTGAGTGTTCTTATTGATTCTCTCACACCCCTGTAAGTAGTCGCTTCATTAAAGTCTCTGCTGGGTTGTTTTATCTTCCTTCTAGAACTCTTAGTACAGATGTTCTCTTTCCTAGATTTCATGCCTTCCTCCTTTAGTTTCCTAAGAAAGGATACATTAGAGATAATGTTTTCAAATTCCTATTTCTCTGAAAATTTCTTTATTTTACTCCCATACATGATTAATAAAATCCTAGTTTATAATTAGTGTTCTCTCAGACTTTTGAATGCATTGCTTCTTTTACTTAGAGCTTCTAGGATTGATCATTAGCTGTGTGACTTCAGCTATTGCCCTGAGAAGTCTGATTGCAGTCTGCTTCTCAATCATTTGTGCGTCTCCTCATACTCTTTCTCTGGTAATCATTTGGTTCCTCTCTCTATCCCTGATGTTCTGAAATTTCATAATGTTATACCTTGGTAAAGTCTTTTTCTTTTGGTGCTGGGTAAGTTCCTTTCAGTATAAAGACTCATATCTTGCAGTTCTTAGAAAAGTTCTTGAATTTCTCTCTCTCTCTCTCTCTCTCTCTCTCTCTCTCTCTCTCTCTCTCTCTCTCTTTTCAATGAATTATTTCTTTCCATCTTCTGTTTTCACTTTCTGAAAAAAAAGTCATAATAGTTGTATATTGGAGCTCCTTAGCTAAATCATCTATTTTTAATAATCTTTTATCTCTTACTTCACATCTTTTATCTTCCAAAATATCTATTTTTTATTTTATTTACCAAATTTTATAAGTTCCGCCTGCTTCCTTTTTCTCTGGCCTCTATTGGAAACTTTCTTCACTTATGGAGGTCTCTTTGGTTGTCATTTATTTTTATAAATGTGTACAGTTTACTTAGGAGGGACCAGTGATAGGTCAGTTTAGGAGAAGAGCTGGGATTTTCATTGGGAGATCCCCAAATATCAATATCTGAAGGCCTATTCTCTGTTCTTTCTGCCATACTGACTCCTAGCAGTTGACCTCTTGGAAGTTGGTGGGAGAATGGAGCTGATGGTTGCACAGTCCAATGAAAAGGTTTTCCCTTAATTCCTCTCTTCTTAGCCCTGTGCTTCACCCAGCTCTCTGCTTTACCTTGTATCCTCAGTTTGTTGCTTTTCAGGTTTAATTTCTCCAGAGAATGAACTTCCAGTGCCCTGTTGGTGTGTGTTGGGGGTGGGGTGGGATTGGGGGTGGTCAGAGAATTTGTACAAACTTTCAATATCCAGATCTTAGACTCACCTTCACACTTTCTGGAACCTGTGCCTCCAAGTCCTAAGCCTTTTCTGGGTTTCTCTTGGGAAATTTGAAGTTTTAACTGTCTATGGTCTGCCTCAATGTTAACTCCACCTTCATCAATATCTTCTGAAAACAGGTTATATCTCTTCCACTCATGTCCCCTCATCTGCTTCTTTTATCCTTGTTTAAGTTTTTTTCCCTGTTACTGACAGTTTGGTCACTTTGGGGAGGGAGGGAAATAAAAGAATATTTAACCACATGTCCTACTTTTATTGAGTAACTTAATATCTAGGGGCTTAAGTGTAGACAGTTGACTTCTAAGGTCCTTGCCATATAGCAATTTATGATTTTGCTGAGGCTCAATTGTTTTTTGTTTGTTTGTTCGTTTGTTTTTGAGGTACCGGGGGCCGGGGATTGAACCCGGGACCTCATATGTGGGAAGCTAGTGCTCAACCACTGAGCCACATCAGCTCACTTGAGTTGTTTTTTTTTGTTTGTTTCCTTGTTTTTTGTTTTTAGGAGGTACAGGGGACCAAACCTGGTACCTTCCATGTGGGAAGCAGGCGCTCAACCGCTTGAGCCACATCTGCTCCCAAAATTTTAATTATATATGAAGATGAGAGGAAGCCAGTCAAACAACATATTGGAGATGGATGTCTCATGACCACTCCACATCTTAGTGTAATGGTGGAAATTTGTAATCCTTACCATTTAACTGTTAGTGAGATGATGACAACTTTATGAAAACAAACTTGGAAAGGAAGCTATACGCTTCTTGATGAGCTAGTCTGAAAGGGAATAAAATGTGAAGTGATAGTACTTTAAAAGGTTTTAGAAATTGCACAGATTAAAGAATGTATTGTAGGAAGTACTCCTTTGGATCTGTGGCATTTATGGATCCAACACAAGCCAGCTGTTAAAGCAAGAAAAAGTAATTAGGGAAACTCTTTAAACAGATGCTCCAACCAATAGAAAATTTCTAATCCAGTAAAGGTGAAAAGGTGGGCTGTTAACTTATATGCAAAGGAAAGACATGACTGGAGGAAATGTGATTGGAGAGAACCTAGGAGCCTCTATAAATATCTCTGTGAAGGAATAGCAATTAAAAAACACTAGGGGGCCCGGCTAGATAGCTCAGTGGATAAAGAGCGCGCTGGGATACCACATGGGAGGCCCTGGGTTCGGTTCCCGGGGACCTCTCCTAGCGGGCAGACCGCCTTGAGAATGGCAAGCCGCCATGGGCGGGCCAGAGCCGCCGTGGGCAGGGCAAAAAGCTGCCACGGACAGGGCAAAAGCCGCCACGGGCAGGGCA
>PVKH010020426.1:0-14586 GCA_004027955.1 Chaetophractus vellerosus | reverse complement strand
GGAGGCGGGGCAAGGAAAGGAAGTGGAAATACGTGGCAGGCCAGTATTGGACGCAGTTGGTTGCTAGGGAGGGTTTACTAAGTGTAGAAGGCGGGAAGGTTTCAGGGGCGTGGAAAAGGGTGAACTACTTCCTAGAAGAAAGAGGAACAGGCCAATCGGCCATTTAAGAACTAGCCCGATCAGCCATTTTGGCTTTTCACTTTCACTTTTCCGGCCGTCTTGGGCTTAAGGTTTTGGGGCTTATACTGCAAAGAAGAAGAAATAATCATAAACATTTATTCACCTAACCAGGTCAAAAAGGATAAAAAGGAAGAAAAGTTGTTCCAATGTTTGCCCCAAAATGAAATGAAGCAAACATTGGAACAAATAAGTGGAGAAATAGATGCCTCTACAATTATAGTGGGGAAGCATTATCACCATTAGACAGTACATCTTGACAGAGGGTTAATAAAGAAACAGAGACCTTGAATAATACATTAGAGGATCTATATCTAATAAACATATACAGAACATTACACCCAAATACAGCGGGATATACATTCTTCTTGAGTGCACATGAATCATTCCCCAGGATACAACACAAGTGAGGTCAGAGAACAATGCTCAATGAATTTAGAAAAATGGAAATTATGCAAATTAATTTCTCTGAACACAATGGAATGGAAATCAGTATGGGACAGAGAACCAGAATAAGCACAAAGATATGTAAATTAAACAACACACTCTGAGATAATCAGTGGGTCAATGAGGAAATTGCAAAATAAATTAGTATCTACCTTGAGATGAATGAAAATGAAAACACCCCATATCAAAACCCATGGGATGCAACAAAAGCAGTGCTGAGAGGGAAATTTATAGCCATAAAAGCCTATATTAAAAAAGAAGAAAGTGCTAAAATGAAAGACCTAATGAACACCCGAGGATTAGAAAATAACAACAAAATAACAACAACCTCAAAGCAAGCAGAAAGAAGGAAATAACAAAGTTTAGAGCAGAGCTAAATGAAATTGAGACTAAAAAATACACTCGAAAATTTTAACAAAATCAAAACCTGGTTCTTTGAGAGGATTAATAGCTAGAATAACAAAGAATAAAAGAGAAAAGATGCAAATACATCTAAAATATATATCTAAAATAAAAAATGAGAGAGGGGATATCACCACTGATCCTATAGAAATAAAGGGTATCATAACAAGATACTTTGAAAAATTGTATGCCCAAGAGATGGATAATGTAGGTGAAATGGACAAATTTTGAGAAACACACAAGCAGCCTACACTGATGAAAGAAGAAATTGATGAACTCAACAGAACAATCACAAGTAACGAGATTGAAATAGTCATCAAAAACCTCTCAAAAAACAAGAGCCCAGCACCAGATGGCTTTGCAGGTGAATTCTACCAATCATTCTGGAAAGAACTAACAGAAATCCTACTTAAACTCTTCCAAAAATTATAAGTGGAAGGAACATTGCCTAACTCATTCTATGATGACAACATCACCCTATAACAAAGCCATGTAAAGACAGAACCAGAAGAGAAAACTACAGACCAATCTCTAATGAACCTTGATTCTTAAATCCTCAACAAAATATTTGCTAATCATATTCAACAACACATCAAACATATTATACACCATGAACAAGTGGGTTTCATCTGTGATATGCAATGATCATTCACCATAAGAAAGTGAATCAATGTAATGCACCATATTAATGGATCTAAAGAAAAATTCATATGATCATCTCTATTAATGTAGACAAAGCATTTGACAAAATACAACATCTTTTTGTGATAAAAATACTTCCAAAAATAGGAATATAAGGAAAATTCCTCAATATGACTAAGGTATATATGAAAAACCCACAGCTAGCATATTCAATGGTGAAATCCTAAAAGCTTTCCCTCTAAGATCTGGAACAAGACAAGGAAGTCCACTGTCACCACTTTTATTTAACATTGTGTTAGAAATATTTGATTTAACATTTAGGTAATCAAAACGATATAAAAGTCATCCAAATTATAAAGGAAGAAATAAAAATTTCACTATTTTAAAATTACATGATCCTATACATAGAAAACCCTGAAAATTCTGCCACAAAGCTTCTAGAGCTGATAAGCAAGTTCAGTAAAGTAGCAGGAAATGAGATCAACATGCAAAAATCAGCAGCATTTTTGTGCATCAATGATGAGCAATCTAAGGAGGAAATCAAGAAAAATATACCATTTACAATAGCAATTAAACTAATAAAATACTTAGGGATAAACTTAACTAAATATGTGAAGGACTTGTACTCAGACAACTACACAACATTGTTAATGGAAATTAAGCAGACCTAAATAAGTGGAAGAATAGTCCATGTTCATGGATTGGAAGACTAAATATCACTAAGATATCTGTCCCACCAAAATTGAATTACAGAATTAATGCAATCCCAATAAAAAGTTACAACAGCGTTTCTTACAGACTTGGAAAAGATAATTATGGAACTTATTTGGAAGGGCATGGGACCCCAAATAACCAAAAATAAAAATAAAAATATTTTTTTTCAATAAAAAGAAAAGCAAAATTGGAGGAACCATGCTACCTGACTTTAAAGCATACTTCAAATCTACAGTGGTCAAAACCACATGATGTAGGCACAAGGAAAGTCATATCAACCAATGGTACATATTTGGGACTTCTGATATAGATCCTCACATATGCAGTCAACTATTTGATATGGCCACCAAATGCACTCAAATGGGACAGAATGGCCACTTTAATATATGGTGTTTGGAGAACTGGGTATCCATATCCAAAAGAATCATAGATTACCATCTCAAATCCTAAACAAAAATTAACTCTACATGGATCAAAGATCTAAATATAAGAGACAAGATCATAAAGCTTCTAGCAGATAATGGAGGGAAGCAGCTACAAGATCGTGTAGTAGAAAATGGCTTCATAAACTTTAAACCCAATGCATGCACAATGAAAAATAAAAGACATAAATGGGACCATGTCAAAATTTTTAAAATTTGCATTTCAAAGAAGTTTATCAAGGAAGTGAAAAAGCAGGCTGCTCAATGGCAGAAAATGTTTGGTAAATATCTATGCACTTAAGGCTTAATATCTGGCATATGTAAGGAAATCCTATAGCTCAAAAATAAAAAGACAAACAACCCATTTAAAAAATGGGCAAGAAATTTGAATAGACACTTCTCCAAAGAAGAAATATAAATAGCTAAAAAGGTGCTCAATGTCAACTGGCTATTAGGGAAATGCAAAATCAAAACTACAACGAGATATCGTACACCTATTAGATAGGTGACTATTAAAAAAGAGGACTACAAGCCAATGTGGGCAAAGGCAAGCCCCCGCGAGCAAAGGCGAGCCCCCACAAGCAGGTGGGCTGCCGTGCCGGGGAGCTGACTCAGCAGGTCACCCCAGCAGGGGGAGACAAGCAGACATAGAGGAAAGCAGAGAAAAATGAACACAGCAAGAACAAGCTAAAGGGGGGGGTATAATAAATAAAAATAAATCTTTAAAAAAAACAAAAAAAAAGAGAATTACAATTGGTGGAGAAGATGTGATGGAAAGGAAACACTTATAAACTGCTGGTGAGAAAGTAGAATAGTGCAGCCATTGTGGAGGACAAATTAGCAATTCCTCAGTAAGCTAAATAAAGAATTGCCATAAGATCCAGCAATCCCACTGCTGGGTATATACCAAGATTAATTGAAAGCTGGGACATAAACACATATATGCACACCAACGTTCATAGTGGCATTATTCACTATTGCCAAAGGTTGAAAACAACCAAGAGTATATCAACAAATGAACGGATAGGCAAATTGTGGTATATACACACAGTGGCATTTTACTCATATTACAGTGGCATATAAGAAGGATTGCAGTATTAACACATGGGATAGCATGGATGAATCTTGAAGACCTTATGTTGAGAGAAGTAAGCCAGTCTCTTAAGGACAAATATTACATGACCTCACAGATATGACTTCAGCAAACTGAGCAGAGTCACAGAGCTAGAGTCTGAAACATAGGTTATCAGGAGGCAGAAAGGGAGTCGAGGGTGGTGTGTAAAATCCATGATAAAGTGGAAGGGCCAGTGGATGGGATGATAGTGGTGCAGTAATGTGATTGTGTTTGAGGGTGGAAGATTGTGAGGAGGAGTAAGTTGGGGGCTTGATTTGGACTATCCATGGAGTGGGGGGAAGGGAGGAAGAAGGAGCAGATGAACTCTGGGGATTTGCAGGTTTGTGATTAAAATTACAATGGTGAGAATGTTCTTTTGGGAGGGGATGATTACTAGTGGAGGGTGTTGGGTGAGGTATGTGGTATAGGGTGGACGTGGGGCATGCTTATATGGAATATGAGTGTTCATATTGTCATAGTGTGTTATCACAGTGGATGGAGACACACACAATAAACAAGAAAATATTAAACTCCCATCCTGGGGAGTCCTGTTATGTTCTCAATTAGAAGGGCAAGAATCACTAGAGAACATAGTCAGTGCCTAATAAGAGAAAAAATACCAATATGTCAAGCCCTCAATATTATTGCATTTAACTATAAACCTAATCATCCAAAATAGAAATTTAGTGTTTACCATAGTTTCTGAAGGAAAGGGGAGGGAGAATAGAATAAATGGAACATAGAACATTGGTAAGGCATTGGATAGTTCTTCATTCTCTTACAATGATGGATAGAGGCCATTTTAAATTTTGTCAAAGCTTATAAAAGTATATGGTTAAAATATAAACCATAATGTAACCCATTGACCATGGTAAGTGGCAATGCTTCAATATTTGTACATCAATTGTAACAAAAGTAACATACACATGTAAAATGTTATTAATAGGAGAGAGTGGGAGAGTGAGAGAAGTTGAGTATATGGAAATACCTATAGTTTCTATGAGACTTCTCTGTAACCTAAAACTTCTTTGAAGATAAAGAAAACATAATAACACACTGCAGGACCATACAGAAGAATTTGTAACTGCATATAATAAAAGATAACAGATCTTCAACCAGTGAAAGACACAATTTTAAAAAATTATTATTTTAAATTTTTAGTTATATATTTTATGTTATATATTATATTATTTTATTTTTATTATTTTTTTTGCTTTGCTTTGTGGGAGGTTTTGTATTTTAGAAGGGTCATAACTGTGGTAGGGGAGGATCACTGGTGCAGGGTGTTGGGGATGGGAGGATTTGTGGCCAGGATTGTACCTATGGCATGCCTTTATGGCATATAAATATGTTCAAGTGGTCATGGGGTGTTGTCTAGGTGTATAGAGTCACACACAATAATGGAAAGGATATTGAATTCCCATCCTGGGAGTCCCTGCTACATTCTCTAATAGAGCTACAAGAATCCTCCAAGTATATGGGTAGTGCCTAGTAGAAGAGGACAGACCACTATGCCAGGCCCTTGATATTGATGGTTGTACTTATGAAACTTTTCTTGTGAAATTGCAACTTAGACTAGTATTATATGTTGTTTAAGAGTTACTTCCTGAAAACCTTCTTGTTGCTCAAATGCGGCATCTCTCTAAGCCAAACCCAGCATATAAATGCACTACTTTCCCCTTGTCATGGGACATAAGCCCCGGAGATGTACCAAGTAGTGATGAATGTGGAGAAAGACCTTGACCAAAAGGGGGAAATATTACATACAAATGAGATTTTATGGCTATGGAAATTTCAAAGTGAGTCAGAAGTTGTTCCAGAGTTTATGCTTATGCATATTTCAGCAGGATCACATTGACAACCACAGTATACAATACCTCAAACAGTGGGGCTTCTAAGGGCTCTAGAGACACCTAGGCACTAGAGGCAGTGCAGAAAATCTCAGGAATTAGGCACCCTGTCAATGGGCCTGGCTTTGGAATATATGCTCCCCAGTGTATCAGAGTTAGATTCATTTATAATTTCCCTGCACATGGCTCATCTGCCCCTTTTATTTGAACCTATAATTAGCAATATTCTTGATAAATATATGTACCAGAGACTTAAATTTTCAGTCTGTTAGGCCCAGAAGCTCAACAGAGTTGCAACACTTAACTCTATAGTTCATAGGACTCAACAAGGACAGCTAACAAAAGGATTATGATGGACAATTCCTATTCAGGAGGCAGAGAGTGTCCACAGCTGCAAGTAGTAGAGTTCTATCCATCTGCCCCATGGAATCTAAGTCTCCTCTCAATTGGAGGTACTGTGGGAATCACCATCCCCAAATCCTCAAGGTTGAGAAACTTTCAAACATAAGAAGGAAAAGCAAATATGGACTAAAGTAGACATTATTATTCTAACAATGGAAGAACTTGTATCATTGATACAATGGCAGTGGCCACCAGAGGTTCTGAGGGAAAAAAGATGGAAGAAATGCAACATGGGGGAATTTTTGGGACATTGGAATTGTCCTGCACAACATTGCAATGACAGATACAGGCCATTATACATTTTGTCAAAACCTATAAAATTTTATGGGGCAAAGTATTCACTATTATGTAAACTATAGTCCTTGGTTAATACAATGATTCAAAATGTGTTCATCAATTGTAACACATGTGCTATACTAAAGAAAGTTGTTGTTAATGTGGGAAAATGGGGGAGGGAGAGTGGGTGTAGAATATGGGAATCCCCTATACGTTTGATGTAACATTTACGTAATCTACAGCTTCTTTAAAAATATTTTTAAAAATCAGTTTATCATATATGCAATGATCTATATCAGAACTCTAAAAAAATGGTGCTTGGAAAACTGGATAGCCATATGTAAAAGACTGAAGGTGGATCCCTTCTTTACACTATCTACAAAAATCAACTCAAAATGTACCACAAGCCTAAATATAAGAAATAAAACTTTAAAACTTCTAGAAGAAAACAGAGGGAAGCATCTTCAGTACTGTGCTAGTAAATGGTTTTTCAGACTTTATACCAAAAGGATGAACAGCAATAGAAAAAATTGATAAATGAGACCTCATTAAACATTTTTTTAATGAAAATCTTTGTACATTAAAAGACTTCATTGTGTAAGTGAAAAGACAATCTATAGAATGAGAGAAAATATTTGGACTCCATATATCCAGTAAGTGTTTAATATACAGAATACATAAAGAAATCCTACTACTCAGCAACATAAAAGACAGACAAACCAATTTAACATGAGGAAAAAGACATTTTTCCAAAGAAGATATACAAAGAGCCATCAAGCACAAGAAAAGATGGCCAACATCATTAGCCATTAGAGAAATTAAAATAAAAAACATGAGATACCATTTCACACCCACTAGTTTTGCTGTCCTTAGCTAAGTGAGGGAATAACAATTGATATAGGAATATCACTTCAACCAAAATTGTGGAAACAGATTGGCTGTTCCTCAGACAATTATATATAGAATTACTATATGACCTAGTATTCCCACTTTTAAATATTTACTCAAAAGAATTGAAAGCAGGGATTTAGATATTTGCACACTGATATTCATAGCAGTATTATCACAATTGCCAAAAGATTGAAGCGACCCAAGTGTCCATCAACTGATAAATGGATAAACAAAGGTCGCATATGTATTCAATGGAATGTTATTCAGCAGAAAAAAAGAATGAAATTTTGATACATGCAACAACATCAGGAACCTTGAAAACATCATGTTGAATGAAATGTCAGGCACAAATGGTCAAATATTGTTTGATTTCACTGATATGAAATAATTAGATTAATCAGTTTCATAGAGAAACACTTAGAGATTACCAGGGATCAACATGGGGGCAGAGTGGGCAGTTAATGTTTCTTTCTTTGTGGGTTCATGAAAAATTGTGGCCACTGATTGTGCAAATGATAGTACAAAATTGTATATGCAATTAACATGGCTGAATAACATATCAATTTGGATAAAATGAGAAATTTTAGGCTGTATAAAAGTTACAAGAATTAAAATTTTAATTAAAAATACCATACAAAACAAAGAGTGAATCCTAATGCAAACTATGGACTAATTGTACAATTATAATAATATTCCTTCATCTATTGTAACAAAGGTACCATACTAATACAAGGTGTTAATAATAGGGGCATTTATGGGAATTCTGTTTCTGCATGATTTTTCTGTAAACCTACAACTTCTATAACAAAAGAAATAAATATATATATATAAAAATAAAAGTTCCTTTCTTTTTCCTTACAGTTTTCATCACTCTTTGACATTCTATATATTTTATTTGGTTATTTGGTTGTGGTCTAACTTTCTACTAGAATATTAATTGTAGTGGGAAAGTAACTGTCTATTTTAGTCACTTGAATGATTCCTGATTCAATGAAGATGCTGAGTTAATCTTTGTTTCAGGTATAAATGTATCTGACAAAGTGTTTAATATTCCTAATGTTCTGATAGTTTATTTAACCATAACAGAAAAATATAGATAACCCAATGACTTATTAAAAACAATGTGAACATACAAAATACTAAAGGGAAAATACAAATAAGTGATATACATATGAAAAATAACTTCATTTATAGGCAGAAAAATTGAAATGAAAGAAAAATGATATATTCTTATCCATCACAATTAGCAATGCTGAAAAATATTAGGTTCATGTGGTACTGACAATCATAGGGGTATACAAGAGGTTCTGCATATTTTGGTTAGTCCATCTCTATATACTTTTGGAAAAGAATCATAAGCATTGCCACAGTTGGAAGTGCATCTTACAGAAATATTATCATACTTGTAAATACATATGTTGATATATATGTTGAACAATTTTAAATGTAAGTTGCAAAAATATAAACAGCTTGGATGTCCATTCATAGGGAAATGGTTGGACCAGAGAATTTTAGGGAACTAAAACCCACTATTGCTGATAAATTTCTACAATATCCTTTTCTTGTGTATAGAATATCAGTGAAATTTTCACCACCCTATATGATGCCCAGATTGAGTTTCTGAAGTCTGTGACAAGTGGTTGGGGACAGGTTTCTATCTCTATTTGGGGCACTGATCTCCTTCAGGCCCCTGCCTGCCATAGCACTTCCAATTATGAGGATTTACAAGGATTTTTCATTCCCACAAATTCTTCTTATAAGACTTTAATTTCTTTTCCAAATTTTAGAGGATCCCTTTCTTCCTCAGTGCTTCACAGCAAGGCAAGGATGCTAATAGAGAGTTAAAATTTGCTTGGTGTCCAAGAAACTCAGAAAATCTTATTCTTGCAGATTGAGTTACCAGCTTTGTAGTGTCAGCTGTGATTCAAGTCAAAATACATGTATTCTGCAGTGGCTCTAGTATTTATTCAATATGCCTTTTTTTGTCATCAAAAATGGAAAGAAAAATAGGATTGGTGTCAATAAAGATTATTACTCATTATTTTTCAAAGATTATAAGGCATTTGTGAAAATACCTATCTAGTCTAATAAATTTTGCTAGTCAATTTATCTTCCATAGTAATCAAGTACCTCAATATTTTGGTACTAGAAAAAACTTCAATATTAACTCCTGGCCAATATCATGACTATCTCCCTCCCCCCCCCCCACCCCAGTGTGGAACATGGCTCCTGGGGATGAGCCTCTATGGCCCCAAGGGACTGTTACCAAGTACTAACCAGTGATGCATTTGAATAAAAATCCACGACTGACAGGTGGAAACATTGAATAAAAAAGTTTTTATGGCTAAGAGATTACAAAGTGATTCAGGAGGTCATTCAGGAGGTGACACATCAAACAGATTTCATTAATTACTACAGTAAATATTGCCTCAAACAATGTTCCCAAGGGCTCTCGGGACATCCAGACACCAGCATCAAGGCATACAGAACTCATGAAAGCAAAATCCCCTTGGTGGGCCCTTTTTGGGAATATATGATAATCTATTTCCCCAATATAACATAGTTATACTCATTTATAATTCCTCTAATCATGATTCTTCTACTCCTTTTATTTGAAGCTATAATTTTCAATAAACCTGTTTAATACATCTCTCAGAAACTTAAATCTTTGGGTTTTTCATATGCCGGTTGATCTCTGAATCTCAGCAGAGTATTGGCCAACTCCTGCTCTCTGGTTCTTGGGGATTTCCCTGGACATCAAACAAAACAATGATTATGGACAAGTTCCATCCAAAAAACAAAGAGTATCTACAGTTGCAAGCAAAATAATTCGTTCACTCTGCCCTATAATATCTAAGTTCCTTCTTAGCCTGAAGAAATCTGAACAGACATCATCCCAAATTTCTCAAAATTGAAGAATGAACAAACATAAGGGGGGAGTGTAACAACAGACCAAAGTAGATTTATTGTTATTGTAGTTATTATCTTGAGTTAGTGGAAGACTTTTAATATTGATATAAAGATAGTAGTTGCCAAGTGTTCAGAAGGGAAGAGGAGGGATGAATGGGTAGAACACAGTACATATTCAGGGTAGTGAGTTTCTTTTGTATGAAACTGCAATGATGGACACATGACATTATGCATTTGTCATGACCTATGAAACTGTACAGCACGTGTAAACCATAATTTAAACTCTAGGCTTTTGTTAATAGTGATGTTTCAATATTAGTTCATCAACTGTAACAAATGTACCACACCAGGCTAAGATGTCAATATTAGCAAAAATTATATGTGTAGGTGTGTGTGTGGGGGGGTTATGTAGGGATTCCCTATACTTTTGGTGTAATTTTTCTGTAAATGTAAAGCTTAAACTTCTCTAAAAATAAGTTTTTTTTTAAAAAAAAGGATTACTTTATTTTAATTGTTTCCTTCTTACTTAAGTTGTAAGCCATCTTTCCTACATCCAACTCCTGTAGCACTTCGTACCAAAGGATATAGCTTTTATTGCTTTGCATTTTAGTAATTGATTTTTATGTCTAAGCTTCCTTTCCAGAGTGTTTGTTACTGGTAATCAAGAAGGGTACTAAAAATCTCTATCATATATTGCAAATTCATTAAACATTTGTTCAATGAATTAATAAACTGTTTCTATGGATTGATAAGAGCTGAATTTTCTATATGATTGGAGAAAGGAATATATTCAGTTCCCTTGGTTTCATAATCTAGTGTTCTTTCATTTCTACCTTATTCAGTATAGTTTTAGGATCTTTTTTCTTTTTTCATGTTTTTCCCCTTGCATCTTTGTATAAAAGTTGTTTCATTACGTTGCAAAAGGAAACCATCATCGTAACGTCTAATGGTTTGATATATTTAGAAGCTTACATAGGCACTAATAAGCAATCTCTACCATTTTGGTATTCCTTTATGTATTTGGTGAATGGTATTGCATATTGTATTGTTTGCATTATGTATTATGTGCTGTGGCTTAGAGGCTTTCTATTTCTTAAGCAGTTTTTTTCTTATTCCATTTTTCTGTGAGACATTGGGAAAGTTCATTTAAAAAATGAAATCTAAAACAAATTTCTTCCATCATTCTAACTCAGAAGAATATTTCTTAACTATATGTAGATATCTAAATTGTGAATACAAAGAAAGAGCAGATATTTCTTAATTAAGTTTAGAATGAAGAATAAACTGAGATCATTTTCTGACATGTGAAGGCAATAACTAAACTAAGGCAAAATCTAATTTACTATAGCACCAGAAATGCCATTTTGTTACATATGTGTGGGATTGAATAAATTTTAGATATCCATGGAAACAAAGTGAAGAAAAACATTCTAAGCTGAAAGAAAATTCAGTTTATTTTAGACATGGTACCTTGAAAATCATAGAAAAATAGAGAAAACTGCAAGTTTATTTGTTATGTGATGTCTAATAGCATTGACAAAGGAAATATATATATACAGTCTCTGGTTCAAATGAGCAGCTTTTGGGGAGCAGATGTGGCTCTAGCAGTTGAGCGCCTGCTTCACACATGGGAGCTTCAGTCCCTGGTGCCTCTACAAAACAAATAAGGAAACAACAAGCAAACAAAAGAAAAAAAAAACAACTTATGGGAGCTGATGTGGCTCAGTGGTTAAGTGCCGACTTTCCTCCAGCTTCTCACATATGAGGTACTGTGCTCATTCCCCCTGCCCCAGTACCATTAAAAATAAATAAATAAAGACTTATTAAGGTTCAAAACTTCCTTATTTTAATGCAATATGTTGTAATACTAAAAGATCTTCCCTCCAATATTTTTGTTTAAAAAGATCTATCTTATCTTCAAGGGCCTCATCTTTTGTTTTATCTTCTGAACATGTAACTCGTCCATAATGTCAAGCATCAATAGATAAAATAATCACCGAAATGCAATAATTTCTATACATCAAGTGGGGCAAGGTGAAGGAGAAACATTCTAAGAGAGAAGAAACTACAGATTTTCAACAGGTGGTTCCAATTTAATAGGTGAGTAAGTTCAGACTGATTACTAGCCATTGCATATCTAATCTTAGCATTAATATGGAAGAACACATTAATCAAAAACATATTTTATTCAGTTTTAAACAACACTTTTCTCAAGCTCTCTTCTAGTTTCTGGGGATAAAGCTGTGAATACATTAGAAAAATTCTTGAGACAGAGGTAAAAATAAACAAAAACAATATAAGTACAAATAATGAAAAAATATGAAAACAATAAAACTAGATAATGTGATAGAGTGGCAGGTAAGTGAGGGTGCTTATTCAGATATAGTGGCCAGGGAAGGTCTATCCAGGGAAGAATAGGTGGAACATAAATGATGAAGAATTATGGACCACATTAAGCTCTAGGGGATAGTGCTCCACTAGAATGACTTGAAAATGTCCCTAAACCAGGGAATTTTGATGTTTTCAATAATTGGGAAGAAAACAAATGTGAAAGGGGAAGAGGGATATGTGATAAGTTCAGAAAATTAAGCAGGGACAAGTAGATAAAGAGCGTCTTAGAAAACAGGAAAGATTTTAAGATTCATTCTACTTGTAAGGAATAATATTGGAGGGCTTTCTAAAAATTGGGGGGAAGCAATAATGGACGGTAAGAATGATTAGCTATGAGAAGACAAGCTAACAACTTGGTTTATGACATTAACCTAACAAAAATGGGGAAAAACAATGAATTTGCTTCATACTAGTGTAATGGAATGAATTATGTCCTCCAAAAAAAGATATGTTCAAGTCCTAACCTGTAAATATGACCTTATTAGGGAAAATGGTCTTTGCAGGTGTAATTCAGATAAGGACTGTGAAATGAGATCATCCTGTTTTAGAGTGGGTCCTAAAAGCCAATGAAATGGAAAAAAGAAAAGTTGCATTTCATTGGCCAAAACAAGTCAACTGCTGATGCCTGAAATTAATGATTGGTACATATTGTCCTCTCACAGGGAGTGTTATTGAATATTTTAGAACACTATAGTCTGCCAGAAACTATTAAATAAATTGCATTTAGAATAATCCCCTCAGCAAATTGGGGGATAAATGGGAAGAAATGATACCAAAATAAATAATGAAAGAATCAAGGAATATCACACAGTGAAACCTGAGAGGAATTTTAGAATTTGGTCATCATCAAAGATTTTAATTGGAACTTAAATGGGAAAGTCTGACAGATTTGAGGGAGAATTCTGAGACTGGGAAACTCGTCAAGGAAAGTTAAAATGCTAGAAATATTCAACATTTTAAAATGTTGATTAAATAAAAAGTAAACTATTTTCATAATGTAACATGCACAATGAAAGAGGGAGACAGTATGGAAAGCAATATAGTAATCATACTGCAAAGCTCTTTAAGTGCCAACACGTAAAAAAAGTACAAAAATAAAGTTGATATTCATTAACCAATGCATCAAAACGATCAACATTTACTTCAATACATGTACTTTTGTGTTTAAAATGAGAACTTTTTTTATGCCAGCAGTCTAGGCCACAAAGGAAAGTCACTGAATGCAAGTCTCCATGAATGTTTCTCTTTTCCAAATGAGGTTTTCTATTGCTAATCATTTTGAATGCCTGCCAGACCACTTGGACTCTCAGTCGGCAGGACAACACAGATGTCTGTGTGCCATTTAACAGCTTTCAGGTGAAATAATATACCAGAAAAAAAACAAAGAATTGACATCCAGCTTGCTGATGAAAAATACCCCACTTTTATTCATCAGGTGAATAATGTTTGACGCAAGCAACCTTTTTTAGAAGTATATTTTCTTGACTAAGTCACCATGTATCATGTTAGAAAATCATAAATTTTCTTTTGACACAATTTAACACATTTTCTAATTCCATTTACTGAAGGTGCATTTAGTTCGATTTGGAGAGCTTCATGGATTTTATTAAGTATTTTCTATAATTTGATTTTTAATCTTCTTTATATTCCTTGAAAACCTTGTTGCTATTTTTTTCCATTGTATTTAATAAAACTTAGCAGCCTGCAAAAAATCACATTTCCACATCACTGTTGATTGCATTAAAAAAGACAGCATATTCATTTCACCAGTCTTAGCACATGTGTACAGTTCCTACATACCAGGTGGGCATAATTAGGTTGGAATGTGGTTTGGCGGACAAATTATTTCCTATTGGCTGCATAATGCTTCTGCCACATCCCCATAGAAAAGGAAATAAAAGATAATATTTTTGAAAAGCTTTTGGAAAAGACTTGATAGGCAACCATA